>RJWH01003234.1:0-167607 GCA_004363575.1 Solenodon paradoxus | reverse complement strand
TCTTTTATAAGGTTATAATAGTTAAAGGCTGTAATGGGCACGGTCTGTGGACCAAAAACTCGATAGTAATCGTTAAGGCAGTCGCCAACACGTTCCCATACGCGCGAGTCAATGGTGCCCTCTTGTGGGAACCATGGGCATGTCTTAAAAATGAAAGCAAAAAATGAAACTAAATCTTTTTTCTTAACCCGAATTTTTCTCACCTTGAGAGATTCTTTTAACTGACTAATGAAAATATCACTTTGTGAACATACTTGTCCCATGATTGGGCCTTACCTTGCTAATGCCGCCGTCGGGGGAGGGACTTCTTCTCGTGGATTCGGCTCGCGATCGGGCATTCGCGGTGATCCGTGCGGGAATATGGCTGACGGGGACGGCGGTCCGTCTCGGCGGATCTCGAGTGGGTCTCGAGCCCCACGTTGGGCGCCACTTGAGTCCGACCTGCGGAGCAGTCAACTGGGGTCCGGAGATCCACCTGGAACGGATGAAAGGGATGGGACAAGAGGCGCAAAAAATGACAACAAGACAAAGAATTCTGATCAAGCTGCGAAATTTTATTAAGATGGAGGGACTTATATAGAAAGGGAAAAGAAGGGAAGTAGTTCTGATAGGTGGCCCCTGTGCATGTCTGCTGCGTGCTCTTTAGTCGGATTGGAGGGTGGGTGCATGTACAATGCGTGATCAAGACTCTGATTGATTGCTAGTGCGCGTGATCAAGGCTCTGATTGGTTGCTAATTGATTGGTTGCTAATGTTCATGCTTTATGAAATAGGGAGGCAACCGTTAGGCAAATAGGGAAGTGGTTGAGGTACCTCTGAGTGCAATTTTCCGTTTGGATTACATCAGCCTGGCTTGTGGCCTGGCCCAAGTCCCCAACAAACTCATAAGTGGTATATAGAGATAACAAACAATAAATTAACTAAGTTAATAATAATAGACTTTAAAATATGAAATAAATCAAGCAAGGCAAAATGGAAAAAAGTCAATCAGTGTGTACAGGAAAAGAGGGGGTGGAGGGCTAATGAGTTGGAGAGAATTAATTGCATAGTGAAGAAAAAGGTGATAAACTATTAAACTATATTGGATATAAATTTCCTGTCAGATAACTTAAAACTAGTTATGTCAAAATGCAATATTCCTTCAATAAAATCATGTATATATAAAACATAAAGTTCAACAAAGAAATGTCGCAACTAATAAAAAATGGACAGAAATTCTGAATAGACGCAGCTGCAAAGAAGATTAAAAGACATCCTCATCTCTTTTTATTATGGAAATGTAAATAAAAATAACAATAAGATGACAGCTCACACCTGTAATAATGGCTATTATCCAAAATATTGTAAACAATAGTTATTGGTAAGGATGCAGAGAAAAAGGTATACTTTTCCACTATAGATGAGAATGCATATCTCTGAAACTTTTATGGAAAGCAGTAGGGAAATTTTCAAAAAAAGATAATGGAAATTCCTTATAATCTCATTATCCCACTTCTGGTAGTTAACCTCAAAACACAAAAACACTAATTGAAAAAGTTATATGCATCCCCATGTGTATTGCAACATAATTTACAATTGGCAAGAGATGGAAATAACATTGTTCATCGATGGATGGATGGATAAAGATGTTTTATATATACACAATAGAATACTACGCAGATCTGAAAAAGATGAAATATTTACAGTTTCATTAACATGGATGGAACTAGAGGGGATTATACTATGTGAAATAAGTCAGAAGGAATAAGAAAAATCAGGACGATTTCACTAAAATGTGTTGTATCTAGAAAACAAAGACATGAATTAACTAAATGAGTAAACACACTTGTAAATGCAAATTTTAGTGGTTACCAGAGGGCAGGAGAAATAAAGGTGGACATATAGAGTAAAAGGGATCAACTGTAGAATGAAGAATAAAATTGAGCTTTTAGTAGTGAGTTTAATGTAATATACAAAGATTAATTATAATGTCAAAGCATATATAATGATATAATGTAGTGCTACGTCAACAAATAATTATAAAATATAGGAAAAAAGATTAACTTATTGGAAGCAAATACAAAATGTCATTTCTATTCATGATGTGACCATTATTTGCCCAATGAATATCATCCTGAGATTTTAGTAAAAACATAAACATTTCAATTTATCACAAAGCATTGAAAAATCAAAAATAATTTGCAGGAAAGGGAAATAGCCAGTGGCCTTTAAATTTGTATATTTTCTGCTTTTTGAAGGATGAATGTAATGTTGTAGCCATTGTCCACAAGAGACAGAGATGCCATTGTAAAAAGGAAATTGTTTCAGAGACCATTATAATAATTGGTAAGAAATAATTGTTTCCATGTGTTGGTTTAGTGGCCGTTGGAACTGCAAAGACAAATATGAAAGTCTTAATGCTATTAGAGCAATAGTAAGTTGGAAGCTATGCTTGAGCAGATCCTGTCTGTTGTTCATACTACTGTATTTATAATGATTAAAAATACCTGGCACATGATAATTGTATACAGCAGATATTTACTAGATAGGGGAAATGCTACAGGAAGAACAATATTAAAGAGTACAATAATGTGTTTCTATTCTTCAAAACTTTAAATATGATACTTCTATGGATCAATTCACATATATAATATATGCAATATATTATAATATATGCACACATATATGTCTATGTATATGCATGTATATGTATAGATATATGTGCACACATATATAGTATTGGACAGAAAATAGTTCAGAATGAAAATCATGAATCTGGTCAAGTTTTTAAGCTACTAACCTCTAACATAAAAATGATCATTGAGAGACTAGGTGGAACTGAAAAAAAGAGATGTTAAAAAAAAGACCAGAGGCAAGAAAGGAAAGGAAATTTGGACAATGTTTCTGGGTCAAGAGTAGGATGAGTTTTAAGTAAAATAAAGAATAATCAAAGGGATTGAAAAATCATGCTTATTGCAAAGTTTTGGAAGCTAAGAAAGTGGTGTGTTTTAAAAACAAAATGATAGTTGTATTTACCGAGTTTATAGCAGGACTTAGAAGAGGTCTAGAAAATGGTCATTAAGAGATTAGTTACATATATGTATATAGATCGATAGATACAGATATCTTATGTTCATTATACAAATCACACATTACATAGACAAAATGTGATCACTTCGTTCAACTTGGATGAATGGATAAAGATGTTTTCTATATACATGTTTCCCATATACATTTAAAAAAGATGAAATATTCACATTTGTACTTTTTATAGTCTATAAATGACAACTTGAGGTACTAGCTTCTTAAATTAAAATATGCTCTTAAAATATGTCTTTTTTTTTTTGATATCATGTCCAGTCATAGTTTCTTTCTATAAACTCAGAGAATAGAGATCAGTGTCCTGACTCCCTGCCCCATGCTGGTAGTAACAAGGGAGCAGGCGGGTTGAAGTAGAAACCTCACCTATAGGAGCAAGTCTTCACAAGTCAGGTCATAGCTGGGGAGATCCCTATCCATGTGGGTTTTTTTTTAATTTTTAGATATTTTTGGATATTTCCATACAATTAAACTTTAAAATGAATTTAGTCAAATAAATAGAAATTCATAATGTAAGCTTGTCACAATTCCTTAATTTAGAAAAGTTAAAAATTGGAATTATCAAGAAGAATAAAATAACTAAAAAGAAAAAAAAAAACAGCATGATGAAAGTAAAATTAAAAAACTTTGGATAGCGTTGTCTTTCCAAATAAAACAATTTTGATAGTAATGAAACTATACAACAAAAATATTAAACATACAGGATTTGGGCATAAAAGATAAATTTGAACCTCCGCTATAGACATATACTATATAACCTTAGGCAAATTTCTTAGCTTCAGTTTTCTCATCTATAAAATGGGGATAATAAAATCAACATAATAAGTTTATTTTAAATAATATATGCCAAATTCTTGAATAGGCTCCATAGAACAATCTCAAGCAAAGAAATTGAATAGATAAAATCTCCCTAAAAATAAAAACCCAGGCTCAGATGGCCTTTTAAATGAATTTCACCAAATCCTCAGAGAAAAATTAATACCTATTCTACTCAAACACCTCCAAAATATTGAGGAACAGGAAACACTCCCAAACATTCTCCATGAGGCCAATATCACAGTGATAGCAAAAACTGACAAAGACATCACCAAGAAAGATAATTACAGACCAATATCGCTAATGAACATACATGATAGGTCTAAGAGACTATTTTTAAGCAGGATTTCTTTACACTTTATAGAGCATCTTTTAATATTTTTTGTAGAACTGGTTTTGTGCTGATAAATTCCTTTACCTTTGCTTCTTAGAAAAGCTTTTATCAATCCTTTAGTTCTGAATGATAATATTGCAGGATATAGTATTGTATGTTGAAAATCCTTTCTTTCAATCTTTTGAATGTATTACACCATTCTCTCCTGGTCTGTAGAGTTTCAGTGGAGAAATTCCCTGACAATGTTTTGGGTACTTCTTTGTATGTGATTTTTTTTCCTCTGATGCTTTTATATTTTTTTCTTTATCTTGTATTTTTTTGCATTTTAATGACAATATGCCGAGGTGTAGATCTTCTTGGGTTTATTTTATTCGGGTTTATTTTATTAAGAAGGAAACTTCCTCTGGAGGCTTGCTTCATTCTTTAGTTTAGGGAAGTTGTCAGCTATTATTTCTCCAAATACAGTTTATGTCCCCCTTTCTCTCTCTTCTCCTTCTGGGACCCCTATAATGTGATTGTTGTTTCTTTTGATATTATTCCATAGGTCTTGAATTCTATTTTCATTTCTTAGTATTCTTTTTATCTCTTTACTGGTTTGCTTTAGTGCATTCCTCTGCCCTACCTTCTAGCTCACTGATTCTATTGGAGGCTTATCCATCCTATTCTTGTGTCTGTTATTGAATTTTTTAGATCAGCTACTGTATTCTTTTCCATTTTAAGCTGCTTCATTTCTTCTCTATTTTTTGTTGTTATTCTCTTTTTCTTTCTCTGTCGTTTTCTTGATTTCCATGAGTATGCTTATTACTGTTGCCCTAAATAAATCCTCAGGCAGTTTGCAGACATCTGTTGTGTTCAGATTTTCCCCTGGTTTTTTGATTGGATTCATCATTTCAGATATATGTCTCTGCGTCTTTGCTCTGTTTTGCATTGTGTTTATGTTTATGTGGATTAGGTTACCCTGCAGTGATGACCTTGTGTAGGGTATTGACTTGCACCCAGTAAGCCTGTATCTTGGCTTGAACACTGGGGTTTCTTGAATTTTGTAGAGTCATCACTGGTTGGATTTCTTCAAGTTCTTATGGGGCCCTCTGTTATTGCCTAAATGTTCAGTCTATGGGGTTGGACTTTATGTGGGGGATGCAGAACCTTCCTCCAGTGTTCAAGCTCCCAAACACAGTGATCACGTTGCTGCTGGACACAATCAGCAATCAGGATACAGTTTCACCTACACCCATAGGATGGTGATAGTGGTTAGTGCACTCCCCTTCTGGAAGACTCTTTTCTTCCTTTAAGCCTGAGGGCAAGATTTCTGGTGGGTGGATCCTGCAACTCTAGGGCTTTATGGTGCAAGGGAGTAGGGGTTGGCTATTCCCTTAGCTGCCTTCCAGTTATGGTGGTGCCCAGTGAAATTCTCTCACCAGTTCTCCCATTCAAACCACCGAGACACTGGTGCCTCTTCTGCTCTGTGTCTAGACCCTCTCCCTTGGCTCTGTGTCCTGGTCCTGCTGGGTGGATTCTTTGTTACTTTTGAAACTCCTAGGAGGATTGGTTCTTCCCAGTTCCACTCCCTCCACTGCAGCCGGAATCCTGAGTCTGAGTCTGAAGCGTAGTTATTAACCCAGATGTTTCACCTACCCTTTGTTGTTATTGCTGCGGTGTCTCTACAACTTCTCTGCCTGATTTTCTGGAAAATAGGTGAATTTCTAGTTGTTCTGTGGGGAAGACATGAGTCTCTCTCCTATCGGGTCTCTATCTTGGCCTGAAGTTTATTACATATTTTCAAGAGACCAAATTTCTTATAGTAATATTTCCTTTTTTTTTTAGTTCACAATGTTAAATGAACATACAAATTTCAACACCAAAAAAAGAAAGTCAGGATTGGTTATGGTGAGGTGTGTGAATGAGGGGAAAACTGGTGATAAGGGAAACCAATTCTGGTGGTGAATGTGATGTGAAATATAGAATAAGATGCAATTTCAATATCCTAAATGAAATTTAGCATTGATAGAGTGAATTTAATAGAGTGCTAAAAGTAGAAGATTGGTTATAGAGGATGGAAAAGTAAGTGAGAATGAGACTATGTGGGAAACAAAAAGGCTTTATCAAAGGACTCGATGGCAAAGTATACTTTGACTTATTCCAGTACTGTTTGTGGAAGAAATCAGGACATAAGCGCATTTTTTAAAGAGTGAGGGTACATATGCTTGCTGATATCCATTAAATAGGTTAAACTGAAAAAAGTGATATTCTATGGACCAGGCTCTCATTGTGAATGATTAATCTGGGTAATAATACAAAGATGCCCAGAGAATATAGTCAGAATAACCAGACAAACTACTAGTCAAACCAACTAATCTCCAAACTACAGCTTGGCTAGAAGTTCTGAGAAAAGAAAACAAACACTTATGCACTGCAGCAAAATCTTTGTTTTTGGAAGTAACTTAGATTTGGTATAAGTTAACCTTTTGAAGAGGATCATCACCCTAACAGAAGCCCAATGTTCATTTAATAATCTTAAAGCTAGTAAATAGGTTGAAATTTGTTCACTCATTCTGGATAAAGTGTCTTCATTTTTTTTTAAAGAGAGGAAGGAAGGAAGGGAGAAGAGTAAAAAGCATTTTTAAGGAAGGAAGGAAAGAAGGGAGGGAGGAAGGAGCAAAGAGGAAGAGAAAGTGCTTTTATTTACATGTTCATCTGATTTTTGGTTATAAATTGCATACACTTCGGTCCTGGGTTGCAAAGGACCTTTGGGGTTTTATATAGTTCACACCCCAACTGCCAACTTAGCCTGAGCCATCAGGACATGCCAAAGTCCTTTCCTTATGAACAAAATATATCAGTCATTGTACACAAGATGATCAGGTTTTTATTTAATTTTTTATTACTGGATAAGAGTACTAGGTACCATGGATAAGTCTGTTAGTTGCCACATTGTCAGCTTAGAAAACCTCTGTGTATTATTGACAGCTGATTCTGAGATACAGAGGATACATGGAAACAGAGATACTCTTTTCGCAAGAAAGTTTCATATCAGGATTTAGTGAAAAAAAAAATCACCTGATGAAGACATTGGCTATTTTTAAAGATATTTAATTCAAATTTTTAAAAAGAGAAAATTAAAAATGTACCATTCAAAGCCATAAGTTTAAAAAATGAAGTGAAATCCTTAATCTGACTTTAGCATGGATACAATTAAAATGCTCAATGTACACAAGTGTTTCTACTAGTGGGTGACTATGACCGTAAAGTAATACATCAAAGAGCCAACTGAGGTATTGTAACAAGATGATGTGAGCTAAGTACTAAACACATTTTTTCTGGGACTCCTGAGTACGGCCAGGAGAGAAGATTGATGATTTTAAAAGCTAGTTGAGACCTTATTTCATAAACTGCTAACTGTCCACTCATGTTATTGAGGTTGTGCTTCTGGGAAGCTGAAATTCTGAACAACTTTTTGTTTTCTGGCCAACTTTTCATGAGACACCAATCCTGGAGACAGGTTGCAATGTGTCAGGCATATTCAGGTTTGGAGGTAACTTGTGGATCCAAAGAATATAGGAAAGTCTTATATACATGTCCAAGTGAATTTACCAAATGTTCTTCCAACACAGTAAAAGCTATTTGCAGTTTCCATTGACAGATACAGAAGCAAAAAGCTGATTTTTAACATGTATTTATTTATTTATTTATTTTTAGTGTTATAAGGCGTTGATTTTCTTTTCTAGCCTGAGTAAGCTTGGCTTTTTCAGTGTATGACCTATAGGGGTTGTGTGATGATGCGTTGGTATGCCATTTATTTTGGTAAAGGTTACATTTCAGCTGAACTCTAATTTTTTGAGTTTTCTAGAGGGATGGTGGAGACTTGGGGACTCAGAGATATATCTCTGACAATGTGGATATCTAAATACCTGTCAGTAGGCCAATTCTACATCCCTTCAATTACTTAGGGGCTAGAGAATAAACCTAAGAATTGATATCAGCAGTGGAGACAAGTAATTTTATTTTGTAATCATTTCAAGTATATATTGGAGGAAAGCTATGCTGACACGTTTTCTGGGGAGTTTTGATTTTCATGCTATGGATACTATGTTTTGTCATATCTTTGGATTGCTTTATACTTCCAACATGACCAGAAAGAAGATGGAAGTTATCATGTGGTGACTAAATGTCCAACTGCCAGGAAAATGATAGAACTAGAAAACGCTGGTTCTTCAGGTCTTGGATTTGCTTTTGCTTCTCTTTCATTCAGTCAAGAAATATTTATTGAGCACCAACTATGTGCCAATGTTGTGATGGGGGGTAGATACACTGCATTTCATGAGGGGTTTGCCCCCTGAATGCTGAAAGGATGGTGGGAGGGTGGGCATATGAGGGTAAACAGCTCAAGGCCATAGAGAGCAAGGTTTGCTCCATTAGGAATACAACTAAGATACTCATCCTAGCATGTGGAAGGTTTATTTGAGAAGTTTTAATATAAATTGAATTATAAGAAAAAACTATAAATAGAATGATATAAGGAAGGGATAGATTATTCCAGGTAAAATAATGGTATATGCAAAATATTGGTAACAACAGAGAGCCTAGTGTGCTTAAGAAACTATGTTAGAGTCTGTGCAAGCAATGGTACTGAGGATCATTTGGAGGAAGTGCTAGGAAACCTATGAGGATGCAACAGTGGATCATATAAGAGGCTTTTTAGGCCATTATATATTATGGAACTTTTCTTTGAGGACAAGTAGGGTCCAATGCTGGAGTTTTGGAGAGAGGATAACATAGTAACATAATTCTAGTTGTAGTTGGGAAATTTTTAAAAGAGGAGAATCTTGATATATAAAGATCATTTAGGCATAAATATGCAGGGACTCCTGCCAGGATGACAGACTAGTAAGAGCTTGAGCTTATCTGTTTCCCACAGACACAATAAAATCACATCTAAATGCAGCCACAATCTTCCGAATAGAGCTAAAAATTGGGGTTTTGACATTTCCACAAGGAAAAGTGACAGTAAACATCAGAATGAGCAGAAAGAGTAAGAAAAGCTGAGATATGACCTGGTTATGGTCAGGAATTTTGCCACTGCACTGAAACCCAAGATGAAGAGGGACACCATTGACATAGGGCCTTTTTTGGACACTTTTATTCTGGGACTGAAGAATTCATTCCTACATTGGGTAACCCAGCACCCGGGAACTGTACTTTAGAGAGGCCTGTACACATTCTACTATGAAAATCAGAGGGAATTTCCTTTGAGGAACAGCAGAGGTTTGGGGAGCAGGGCATGTAGGACAGAGAGTGGGGGAGTCAACAGATGAAGTATGTACATATCTAACTGAAAGATTTTCATTTAAGAAACCAAGGACTTTAGTGGGAGGAAGTAGATAGAAGAATTAACTCTTAGTGAATAGATGCTGCTAGGCATCCTCCACAGGCTCTCTTTTGTCTATGTGGCACTGGCACTGGCACCGGTAGATACCATATTTAAGATTACAAAAGAAAGAAGAGACCGAGAAAATTATTTAAAAATATGAATTAAAACAGAATCCTAGAGAAAAATTCAAATGAAACAGTTAACTATCTACAGATGATTTCAAACAAGTCCTAATTATGCTTCCTGAAATTATTAGAACAATGGATAAACAAAGATCACAATAAAGACAAATATGAGAAAGCTCAAAACAGAAATTATAGAGATAATAAAATAACAGCTTAAATAGAGGGACTCAGTAGTAGACTTGAAGAAGCATTCACCCAAATCAATGTGCTAGAAGACAGGGAAATGAAATGCACCCAAGCAGACCAGAAAAGAGGGAAATAAAGAATGGAAAGAAGTGAAGGCATCATCTGAGACTTATGAGATAACATCAAGAAGAACAATATTTGCATCATAAGAGTTCCAGAAGGAGAAGAGAGAAAGGGGCATGACCTTATCTGAAGAAATAATAGATGAGAATGTCCTTAACCTGGGGAAGAAACCAGACCTCCATATCAAGAAAGCTCAGAATTTGAAACAAATAAACCCAAATGGACACAAATGAAGATTAACTATAAAATAACAAAAATCAAAGATAGTAAGAGAATCTTAAAAGTTTTTAGAGAAAAAAATCCAAATCACATGTAAGAACTCCCCCGCAACACACACATAAGCTTATCAGAATTTATTAGCAGAAAGTTTACAACCCAAAGGAAATGGCATGATACATTCAGTGCTAAAAAAAGGAGTTCTAAACAAGAATACTCTACCCTGCTAAGATATCACTTAAAATTGAAAGAACAATAAAGACCTATACAGATAAGAATTGGAATAAATTTATCATCACAAAACAGCTTTTCAAGAAATACTAAATGGATTTCTATAAAATTAAAAGACACTCCATTTAGAAGCAGTAAGACACCAAACATATAAAACATAGGGAGGAGAAGAATAAAAATGTGGACTGTTAGTGTGAGTTCAAGACTTACTAGCTTTTAATTTAACATAGACTATAAACAAAATAGTAATCAGATATCACCTTAAATCTGTGAGAATGACTATTATCCAAAATGCTGGAAGAAAGGGTTGGCAAGGATGGGGAGAAAAGGGAATCTTTATGCAATGTTGGTGGGATTCTAAGTTGGTGCAAAATTATGGAAAGCATTTAGGATATTTCTCAAAAATTAAAGTGAAGTTATTCCAAAATTACTGAGCACTATTTTTCTTACTCATGAGAAGGGTATGCTTATCATTTTCTGCCCAGATTTTTGCAGACACTCTCTCCACTAAAGGCTCTGCTGTTCAAATGACCCCACTATCCCCAGGGTCCCAAGACCCGTGGCTAACATGGGGAGAAAATATGGGCAAGATTTGGGAGAGTCTCCTGTCATATTTAAGGATTATGGGGATGACACACCAACTTTGGTCTGTAAACATTAGAAATTTGACTTGAAAAATAGTATTATTGCTGATAAGAAAAATAAACATACCAGAAAACTTATCATCGGATACAAATGAAGCATATTTACGATTACGGCAGAGACAAGAGTCAATGTAACATTTAAGAGACTGAGATCACTGCTTGATTCTACTTTATGTCCTGTTTTAAATTACCAAATGCAATGATGTCTGTACAACCAGCATACGTTCTTATACCTGAGCTAGACTGAAGTTTACTTATTTTTCTTACATTTCCTGCCCTATCCCCTCAGTATTAATTTGGGATTCAGCATCATAATTTAAGATTGATGTGGTACTAACTAGGTTGTATAATGAATAGATTGGAACTTCCTGAGTCTTTATGTATTCTATATCCTTGTTTATGTTGGTCCTACTTTATGCATTAGGAAGTAGGAAAATAGCATGCCTTTTCCTTGATTAGAGAGTCAATACTCTAGTTTTCTAAGTTTTAAACCGATAGATTTGTTTGCTTCCTAGAACTCTTTATTTCCATTTGCAAGAAGGTTAAGGACTGACCAAAGCAGTCACCCAGCTTGTCAGAAGTTTTGTGAAAGGACAAGATGATATGTTTTTAACTTGATGAGTTATCATTAAAAGCATATCATACTAATACTGTTTTCTTAGTGAATGCTGCTTTGATTGTGGAAGGGACGATATGAAATGATTTTCCTTTTGATAAAGGAAAAGCATGAAGATTGCTCAGATTTAACGTTCAAACTCCAATCTTTTCAGAATAAATAAGTTTCTACAATTTGAAGACTATGAAGCTAGTAAATGGAACTGAAAGCTTCTTAGAGTCCTTGTTGACACCACATGGTCATAAACCCTTCAGACTCTGCAAAGAGGTCGTAAAGCAAATTGCTCCTTCACAAGTAAACCGATTAAAGGGAGACAGAGCTTAGACATCTTGGAGCCTAATGAGGGCGTTTCAGGGAAATGATGATCCTTTTCTAGAACAAATGATAAATTTTTGTGATGTGTGAGAAATAGAACTGCTCATAGGAATAAAATCAAGGGACAGAATGAACATTATATTCTATTTTCAGTAACTCTGGGCTGGGAATCAAGAGACTTAGACTTGCTAATCGAATGTTAAATGGTTGACCTTAGGTAAGCAACTAGCCACTTTCCTTGTCTTCTTTGTAAATGAGACTGCCCATTCATTCACTAGACGTTACTTAAGTAAATATTATTAACCAATTCCTTTCACGTTTGTAGTGTCATGTCACCCTTACAAAAATTCCACAAGGAAGTCACCATTATTCATTCATAATAATAAGGAATCTGATCTTAAGAGATTTTAAATGGCGTATATGAGTAATAGTTTCTAAGTGATAGGTAGATTGATAAGTAGTAGAATCATAGTTGGTTAATGATGGATAGGATTCAAGCCCCAATTTTCAAGACCATGTTATTCCTGCTACAGTAAGTTAACTTCCTTAGAGTTTAGTTATGCCTACTGATTAATGCTTTTTATTTCATGAGAGTTACTGTTCAATTGACTGTGCATGTTTATTTTTCCAAGTAAACCATAAACATTTTACTTGCCTCCTCATACAAAATGCTAATTTGCATTAATTTCCTCAATTCATTATTTAACAAAATATTGAGTGATTGTCATGTGGCAAGCACTGTTCTTGGTGCTTGGAATACATTAATGCATAAACTAGATGATACCCCTGGTCTCACTCACTAATATTCTAGGGGAAAGAGAAGCAGATAGATAACAAATGGCGTACACCCATGACATATGTTAGGGGGTGACAGGGCAATAAAAAGTAAAACAATTTAAGGGAGGTTGGAAATGTGCTAGAAAGGGTCAGTTTTCAATTTCAAACAAGGCCATCAGAGTAGGTTCACTGACAGTTGGATTATTTGTTACTTAAAATCACTAGGGAGTCTTTTCTGACAGCTTCAAGCCTCTGCTTTGATATGTACAAGGGAGAGATGGCACCAGGATTTGGCTTTAACCCAAAATTCACTGACACACATTCAATTCCCAGCAGAGAACTTTTGGATCAATATCTTCCATATTCATCTACAGAAACACCAAGGTTACAAGGTGGATGTGTTCAAATGTAACTTGAATTTATGTCATGTCCTCTAAAATAGATAGCTCAGCATCAGGCCACAGGGCTTAAGGTAATGCTGACCTTAGCTAGAAAAAAAACCGTGAGTCTGAACCTCACAGATGCATAATCAATAGCAAGGTAACTGGTTACAAGGGGTTTTACACATCTGTCAGCTAAATCAGAACCCTAAAGGGCAAATGCTGCTGTAAAGAACATTAGTCAAATTTGTGGTGCTGACTCAGGGAGTTTGCATCCATAAACCAATGTGTGCATTGCAAGGAGACATCAGTGTGACAATCTTTCATTGGTGACAGTCATAATCTTGTTTCAGTCTGGTTTTCTAGTTGATATTCATGGAAAAGTATTGGATTGGTGGACTGTCATCAAAGATCATTCATTTTTATTTTATCCTCCTTTTTATCTTTGTTTCTACCAATTTGTAATATTTGATCTTTGTGTCCATTTTTTCATCTAATTTCTTTGTGTTTTCTCATCCTTTTCTTCTTTTTAAAAATTAGTTTTTTTTTTCCTGATGCTCTTTTTCATCCCAGTTTTTCTTCCCTTTCTTCTTCCTTAAATCATTATTGTGTGCCCACCTTGTACTGAGTCAGATATGTACAGTGTGCTTCATAACAGTGGTTAAAAAATAAAAGTGGACCTTCTTATGGACCTATTTTCTATTATAAAACATAGTATTATACTTTCAAATCATAAGTAAATCTGTGATCAATAACTTTGGTGAATTTTATAATGAAATATGAGAATTTTTTTTTTAAGGGACAGTAATAGAGGCATGTTGTTTACTAGGAGGAAGATCTCCATGACAAAGGGACATCTGCTGAACTTGAAAGAAGAGGAGAGTCTATCCAGGCCAATGTACTTCAGTGAGGAGTAGTGTGAAGAAAACCTTATGGATGACCAGAGTTTTGAATATGAGCAACTGCTCAAAGGCCATTGTGGCTGGATCACAGTGCTGGAGACACAGCTTGGTGCGGAGAGATGGGAGATTCCAGAGATCTTTCTCCTCATTCTTACTCTTCCCCATAACCATTGAGTTTGGACCTGAATAAAGTTTTATTTGAACATATCCTTTGATTTTTTAAAAGGTTTTCTGGGCACAATGATTATAAAACAGAATATGATGGAAGTGAGAGAAAAGTAGAATAAACAAGCTTTTGTTGAGGGAACTGAAAAGTTCACTGAGCAACCCAGAGTGGCTGCTATTGCTTTCTGTGGCATTTGAATTAACCAAGATCTGCAGGGTGCCTTGATACCTAGTTATAGAAGTTAAAGGTCTGAATAGGATTTGCATGTATGGATAGTATATGTTTATGTGTGTGCCACTACACAACTGCAAGTTATACTGAGAGAAGAATTCAATCCTAATTCACAAACATATTCCCCTCATTAAGAAATCTTATATTATTTCAACACTGTATTTGAGTGAATTAAATGACTCTTTTGTGTAATGGAAAAACAATAGACAGAAAAAGTGTAGATATGTTCTTATCATTTAATATCTATGTCATTTGAACATTTCACTTAAAAGTATAGGCAGGAATGATGGTGAGTAAGCTCCTTGAAGGTGACTGACCTAACCACTACTCCACCAAGGCGTGCCCTTATAAATGACTCTCAGAGTAACTCTCTTGTCTTCTTAAAATCAATCCTTCCTTCCTTCCTTCCTTCCTTCTTCCCTTCTTCCTTTCTTTCCTAGTCATCTCTCCAGTACTCACCATGAACACTAAGAACAGGATTTATACTTGCCTGAAGATTTCCTTGGAAATACCCATGAGCTGGGTTTTTAAGTTTATTTTGAGATCCCAGAGGTTCTTCATTCCTGTAACTTAGAGCATCTGGAGAATGACTTTTGGGGAATGACTGAAGTTCAAGTGAAGACTTTAATGGTTTCTTAAAAATTTCCCATACACTCAACTAGTAACTATGCTACTCTCCTTTGAGTTTTAGAACCTTCCTTTTAAATTACTAAAACTTTTCCAGCTGGTGTTTGAAAATCTCTTGTTTTTGGTCTACTTTTCTATATCTACCCACAAGCTAAATGTTGCTCTTAAGGACTTATGCCTTGTCTTTGATACTCTTTTCCTTTTCTTCAATTGTGTCTTTCTGAATTTAATGACTTGCATATAGATGTGGATTTGCTGTGATGCACAATTTAAAGCTATGTTATGAAGCAATATTACTTCAATAAAATTAATTTAAATTAATGAACATAATAAATAATATATTTTTGCTCTCAGTATAAAAAATTGAAACACTGTCTAGTTTTTAGAGACCATCTCAAATATCATCTTTTCCATGAGGTTTTAATGATTCAGCCACTCAATTTATTCCTATAAAGATCATATGATATCTCTATTATGGTCTAGTATATTCTAAGTTATTTGTATACTTCTTTCATACTTGTATTGCTTTATTCTCTTTCTAGCTTTTGAGTTCCCTGAATGTGTGGATCCTATCCTTTTCGCTCTATAGCTCTATAGCTCCAGACCTCCAGTGCTGGCATATAATACATCCAAGAATATTTTTTAACTTGATTAGCCAAAACAAATGCTACAAAATTGACAAATAACTCCATCTAATTACAAAAAGCAGGTCCTGCTTCTGTGGACGTATACCCTAGTCAAGTCTGTTTTACAAGCAAAACAAAGCAGCTATTCAAAAATTGAAATTCATCATAAAGATAGTTGCACTTCTAAGTTCAAAGAAGCACAATTTATAACAGCCAAAACATGAAATTGATCTAAATGATTGTTGATACACGAGAGAATAAATATATTATACATATATTTAGTTATTACAAGACATGAAATCTTGCCTTTTGTAACAACTTGGATGAGACTTGAGGTGATGATATTTGTTAAGCGACTAAATCAGAAAGTGAAAGAAAAATGCCAGATAATTTCACTCATATGTGGAACATAAAGACACAGGAGAAATATAATATAGCAACATTCTCTTAGACCCCAAACAAGACTGTGGTTGCCAGGGAGGGGGGAGATGAAAGAGGGATGGGTCGAAAAAATAAAAATGGTAGTGATGATGGGCACTAGAACTCTGGTGCTGAAAGCCATGTGATTTTATACATATATGAAATGTGAATCTATTATCCTGAAATTTATATAGCATTATAAACTAATGTAACATTAATAAGAAAAGAAAATAAACAGATGGTGACACAACTGAAAAAAAGGAAACTACTAAAACGCCAATGAACATCTTTGTCTGGCTTTTGAAAGCAAAAATTAAAAAATTGTACTTATGAAAAGGAAAGAAAAAGCTTCCAAATAATTTGAAGTATTATGCAATTTAGGGTCCTTGGTTATGCAGAATGCTGAGTATGTACACATAGCCTACAAGAGTTTCTGTGAGCTTTGGGTTTCCCCAACTCTCTCTAACAAGATCTGCAATGAGAAAACAGTAATAATCTTGCTAGTTTTGGAGAATTTCACTTGTAACAATTACTTTTTTTTTTCTTAATTCGTTTTGGAGTTACACTTGCCTTCAGTCCAAGATGTTTTGTTCTATATAAAGTGGTGTGTTGAAGTGATTTGAAGAATGAAAACTACATTTGAGTCTAGGATATTTGTACCTTTTTGACCTTTTTTTTTTTTTCTGAAGGATTTCATTGCTTGATCTTAGCACTTTAAAAATGTGCATATTCTGGCAAAAGACTGTTCCTCACTGGGGCGGGCAGGGTAATTTCACTTCAGATTAATGCGTTAGTGAAGTCAATGAGTTTACTTGGGAAGGCATTTGTAGTCAATATTTGCCTTTTGTGTGTGTGCACTATCATCTTTTTTTTGGAATATCTGGAGTTCATGAACCAATTCATATACCTTATTGAGTGGCTTATAGGCACAGAATATCAAACACTGTATCAGGAGCTATGAAAATAATTAGACAATGAGGGACAGGACTAGGCTGACCATGTGTATCATTTTAAATAGGACAGTACCATTTATTTTCATATTTTTCAACCATCAATTTTGTCTCATTTTTAATACACCAAGATTGTCTTTAACATGGGGCAAAAGTAGCAGTTGAGTTGTCCCAGGTCCAGTCCGTTGAGAGGGCCCAAAAACCTCATCCTGTTTTGCTCTCAAGGAAATATGGTCAGCGTAGACTGCACACTCCTCATGTATTGTGGGGAGGAGTAGGCATTTGCCAATTCGTGTCTATCCTTGCAAACCTAATAGTGCCTGTTTCATACCTAGGTGCTTTATGATGCAAAAATAATGAAAGGATTGTCATCATCTGCATTTCATATCTCCACCACCTTTAAATCAGGCAGATCAGATATAAATTTAATCATCTATTGACTGGTTAATGACCTGTGTTGCTCAGAATGATCTAAGAACAAACAGTCATATCCTATACTGCACATCTATTAGTTGAATCGGATTAAAACTCAGGAACTTTAAACAGGCAGTTAGACAGGAAGAACAGCAGTAATAGATGTAGAAAGGGGAATAACTAAGTCACAGATAGGGCTTCAACAGGGAAAAATTAATACCTACTATGAGAATGCAAATAAACTATGCGTGTTTCTACATAGACATCAGAACAGCTATAAAGTTCCAGGAATATTACTTTGTACCAGATTCTGAGCTATGTCTCCTTAGTTTCTCCTAGAATTTTTGAGATTTAACTAGGGCAGAATCAAACTCATTAAGGCATGTTTATTTCCTCTTCTTGTTCCTTTTCTACTCTTAGAGTACTTACTGAGATCATCTCCCAAATATGCTACTTATTTTAGTGTTTGATTTGTGAAGAGTCAAAACCAATATATTCTTCTATTGAATTTTGTACTAACTCTTTAAGGAAGTAGTAAGTAACTCAGGGCACGCCATTCAAATGGATGTTAGTCTTAACACCATATGCACTGCCATTTAACAAAGAAGTTTACCAGGCAGGAAACTGAAGACTTGAAATCACATCTAGAGGTGATTCATTTTAGCTAATGCCTTCAGATTAGACTCTTGTCAGGCTGGAACACCAGAGCATAAGCTTGCCCATAACTGGGTCTTCAGCTGGTGGCCCTGTTAACCGCAAGCAACAGTGGGGCTGGTGGGGCTGGAACGGTTTTCTCCCGGGCGGGTTGAGGGGACGGGAGTTTGCGGCAACTTGGATCTCAGGGGTTAAAACGAATACATCGGGGATCTGGTAGGCGCTGCTGTTTAATGCCCACTGCATCCCTTTGCCTTCCACGTGAGGCTGGGTCACCAGCCTTGTGGTGATGCGAGTTACTTCCTGGGAGGGGAAATGACCTTGAGCAGTTTAGAGTATGGTGTTTTTTATAGCTGGGTTCAATTTTAAATTGCGTGAACTAAATAATGTCTAAGCCGATACTTATTGAAACAAAAAAAAGAAAAGATTAGACTCAAACTGACCAAGACCAAGAGAATTACCACATGTTAAAATGTTGATTAGCTCTTTTAAACTGGTACCCTAATAATAAGATTCATCGCCAAAGTTTTAATTGTTGCGGAAAAGGACAACGATTTTATGCATGAAGTCATAAAATATAAGAAATATTTGGATATATTTTCTGAATTTTATTGTTCACTTACAAATTTTATTTTTTAGAAAATCGCTGACTTTTAGGATGTCATAAATATTTCAAGTCATTTGAATCATTTTTTCAAAATAATAAAAAATTGTTCATAAAATATAGAAGTCAATTAACAGCAATTATGTTGTTATTGATCATATAACCTGAAAGGAATATGATGACAATTGAATTTATAAATCTTCACATTTACCTGAGGAGTAATGTCCACAACTTGCACTAAAAAAAAAGAACTCGACGTGTTGATAAGCAAAGAGAAGATCCAAGATAAATATTTATAGTAGACTAAAGAAGTTCCACAGAGAAACGACTAAACTGTAAATCATTTCTAAAAAATAATAAACTGTAGTCTTGGAGTGATTTTTTTCCCCACATAGTAAATTTACCTTTTAGATAGACTTGCCCTTTAGAGTCAGACATAGTCATGCCTGAAGTTGTATACTATGAATAAAAATGTAAAAAGTAAACATTCTGAATAACCAAGAGGAAGGTATACTGATCGATCAAATCTTATTTTTAAGTTTTAAAGTAAAAGTTGATTTTTCATTTTTCTTTTATTCTAAAGGATGGGATCTTTCACTTCTCAGCAAAGACAACTAGTCAATCTTGATCAAGGTTAACATCTCATACATTAAAAAAAAAAAGGCCCAATGAAAATTTTATACACATTTTTTGTGAACTTCAAATCAGATTGGTATTTTCATGGAAGTTTCAGAGCCAAAGTGTACTCTGTTTATCTCTGAGTATTTATTATTCTGTCTTCTCCCTATCCTTGCTCATGGTATTCTCATTGTCCCCAGCTCAGTGAGGTGTCAGCATTTTCACTATCAAAGAGAATATATAGTACATTCCCCAAATCCCTTCTTTAATGTATTCAACAACTAGTGACAAGTGACTTTCATAGGAAATGTGTGTCTTTATTCATTTGTGGAGACACAGCTTCTGAACAATGAAAGCTCTGGCATTCTGGTTGGAAGTAGGTCTCATTGTTCTTGCACAATTCTGCTTTTATCAGTTTAATTGATACTGCTCTTGTCAGAAGGCAATTTGTGTCAGCCCAGAACAAAGGGAGAAAACCAATAAAAGACTCTACTCTTTAGGGCCAAGTGGTACATGTTTACAGAGCTGCTGTCAGGCAGATTTATATCCTTTAGCATTATGTGGGGAATGGGAAAAAAGATAAGGGTTAAGCGAACAGTTTTCTCAGAGGGGCCAATTAAATGAGAGGATTGGATGTAAAGAGTGAAGAAGTTGGACCTCTCAGGTGTAGACTACCTAAAATACAATTTAACAGCTATCACATACTGAATTATTGTTAATTCATGAGTAATGATCAGTGGAAATTTCACTCTAATGCCTACAAAGAAATAATGTAGTGCTATAGAGTTCATGTAAAAATGTTTCAAGTATACGGTGAGCCTAATATTATCATCCCTTTTGATAAAGAGGAGAAAAAACTCATAATTTTTGCTTTATGTGCAATTTAATAGTTGAAATTTTCTTAAAGAGAGAAAAGATTCAGGATACTTAACTTGCTTCCCCTTTCCAGAGCAACTAAGCTAACATATATACATATATGCATATAAATATATGAATCACAGTGTTTGATTTCTTAGATAATTAACATATGGCACTGAAACAAAGCAAATACCAAAACAAACACTGACCTGGTGGGCCACGCTGAGGTAGAGGAGAAGTCTAGAGAATTCTAGAGTCAGAACAACTTAATACGTACATAGCTGAATACATGCATACACAGATAAGCATGCTCAGGCAATAAGAGTCATCAGGAGTCATCAATGCCATGAAAGATTAGTTTTCTGGCATTCAAAGCTCCTGCACAAAGGATAAACACTCAATGGAAAAAAGTATCGACCTGCATTTTTTTAAACTAATTTTGCAAAAAAGAAGAAATTTTTTGCTTGAGGATAATTTTCTGGAATGCAGGTTTTTATATGTTTGTATGTTTTGAAATTTCTTTGGGTAGCTTTCCATCAGAAGGATTTCTCTGGTACTTCCATGAGGTTTGCGTGCTGCACACATACCTTTATTCTCATTTTAACTCTTCATACTTATGACTGAGAGTAGACATCAATTTGTTCCTGAATAGAAATAGAAATAACTGATTCTTATAAGTTGGATAAAGCTTAAAACTGCTCACCTTAGGACTAGAGTAGTATAGGATATTTTATTCATTTACAGAGTACTCTTAATAACTTCTTTTGCAAGTTGCTGATTATTTCAGTCAACATACGGATCCTCATTTTCTTTTTCCTTATCATTTCTATCTATTCCCTGATTGTTCTACTTTATATATGTTGAGTTCTCATTGTGAATGCCCTTTGTGATTATGGATAAAATATAATTGACAGTATTGAACCATAAATAATTTAAAATTATTTATTTTTGTGTATTTCTTCCTGGAAGGGACATGTAAGTCAGTCAAGAATTGTAAATTGAATTGCAGATAGGAAAGTATCTCTTCTCACTTCTTAGGAAAGAACAATGACTTTTTGAGATTTAAATTTAATATATTGATCAATGGAAATGTACATACAGATGTTTTCTTATACTTGATTATGCACCTATTCTAAGAATTTTTGAGTACGCGTAGAACATCCATAAGTTGTTTTCTCATATTTATCAAGACAATGTTAACTGACAAAAAAATGTGTGAATGGTATCTTAATTTCAGTTTATATTTTTATAGTGCTAAGGTGACAGTTAATCAACTTATCCCAGCATGGGTGTATCTGTGTTGAATAATTAAGTTGGCCTGAATGGAAAAGTAATCTGCACAGAAATAGATGCAATTTGTGAAAATTTTCTACGCTGATGATCTTTCCTCTTAATTCTATAATATTTCCAGGAATAACAGTTATGCTATCAGTAAAATATGAAAGTATAGAAGCACTGAAGACTTATTTCCTGTGATATGTGTGCACTCACACACACATACACACACACTCACACACATACACACATACAGCAGAATATTTGCAATGTTAACTTAAGCATTTCTCCTCTTCCTCTGATGTTTTCAAATTGATTTGTGACCTACCCTAATTCCAGCAACTAGAATATGAAGCAAGCAATATTAAGATAATTTTGCTTCAACAGCAGCATAGGATAAGAGCAGGCCTTTCAATTTTTAAATTGAAAAAAAAAAGCATGCACAAACCACAGAAAAAACGAAAGATCAGTTAGAGTCATGTTTTGCCCATGTCCCACGGTCTATATAAAGCATATCTGTTAGTTAGTGGTGGGGAAAAGAAATCAGGGGGATGGGCTCTCAGTTGCTGGTGGATTGCTGAAAAGGAATCACATATTCTTTTTGCCATTTCCACCCTTAATTACCAAATCCAAGAGGGGGAAAAACATCCTCATCCCTGGTGGACTTGGTGGGTTTTTAAAGTGGGATGATCTACTCTTTTTTTCCCCAGATAGAGCTTTGGAAATAAAAGACCCTCCAGTTTCTCTATACCCCAACGTGGTGAAGAAACATCTGTGTGAGTGTCGAGAACATCCATGTGCTCCCACATAGTTCAGGGAGGAGGAGAACTATTTTTATGGGTGGCAGAGAACTGTATGGCAATGGCACAGAGAGTTAATATAGGGACAGATAACTTGTTTTTAAGTCAAGGAGTCCATACCAATGATGCACATAAAATGAGGACAGAAAACTACTTGGAACACATACCTCTAGCTGACTGCAAGTTTCTATATATGTAGATGATGATGGAAAATCTTCAGATTTCTACCCACATACTCCATAATCTCTCCTATGTATGTTCAAAAGAATTTAGCAGTGAATGCAGGAAAAAGAATAAGAGAGACATTGAAATGTCTAAGTTACTGCCACTCAATGATATAGATGCTTAGGTACAAGTTGACTTTATAAAAAAGAAAATTAAAAGTCTTCAATATCTTACATTCTATTATGAGATTGATATTCAATTTGTATATTTCAGTATATCTCTTATCTTGAATATGTTGCTGATGTTTCTAGCACCTGTGATAAATATCTAAATAATAGTTATTGACCTATACTTTTCATACAACATATAACTCATCTTGCCCCTTATCATTATGAATAGTGGTGACAGAAGTCTGTTAGTAAGAGATCTCTTAACCATTTCTGATACCCAGGAATTTTGAGTGTTTCCTCCATTAACGCCTATCAGAATTAAAGTTATCAAAAGCACAATTGTAAGATTGCAACTAAAATTCTCACAAGTGAGATTTTGTTCCATTTCAATCTTCAATCTTCATCAAAGTTCAAGTGTTTAAGACTTTATTTTTATTGCTGCAAAAAAAGAGCAATAATAAAATGTTTCCAGGAAGCAAAGATTTTACAATGAAATGGAATATAGTATTTTTTTCTCTTGATATGGTTTCAAAGCCATAAAAGATGAGGGAAAAGTAGGAAACAACTATATTCAAATTCCATGAATCAAATTATATCAGAAAAACAACCTTCACAATCCCTTGCAGTGTTTGCTTTTGCACATCCACACCGCCATTGTTAGAGAATGTTCTGTGAAGGATTAATGTTGTTAGATATTGTAAGAATGACCACGAAGGATGTAAAAGCATAGGGGATTGCTCCCCTGTTAATTCTCTCCCTCACTCATCGTGATAATGCCTTCTTTCCCTCGATCATTTCATCATAATGAAATCTTGTTTTCCTTAGCATTTTATTTATTTGTTAGTAATACAGATTTTTTTCTTTAGAAAGAAACAACTGCTGTACTGAAGGCAAATTAACTTGACAACTCTCCACTCACATTATAAATTTCAAATTGAATCAAAATTAGATGAAATTAATTCTCCCTCCCTAGGTAGTCTTAGGCTTAATAAGATGAAGCATGACTAATTGTAGGGTGATAATCTAATTTGACTCATGAGTAATGAGTAACTTTCTGCTGCTCTAAGTTATAAAACACATCAGCTATCTATTAGAACTGAGAGAAATACATTTTGGAAATTTCTGAGTCATATTGAAAATGATCTCAATTAATCTGGTAATAAACAATTAAATTGATAATGACTAACTTATTTGTTCAAGTTCTTTAAGAAGATTTATTTGTTTGACCTGCTGCTTCTTTGTTGATTGGTCAGATTGTTTTTGTTACTTTTATTTAAGAAAATAAAGATGTAAAAGGAATTTTATGCACTGATGTAGCATGCTTCTTTAACCACACCTCTTTAAGTGGTGATTTCTGGGCTCTACTTCCAATTGCTTATGTTTCATTAGGACCTGGTGGGGACATTCAGGAGCCTGGGTTACTGGGCTCCTTCGATAGATTCTCATGCAGGTGTTCCTACAGTAACATCTTGAGGAACACTGATGAAGAATATCCTTAATAATTATTTCTTTTTGTTTGCCATCTTAGAGCTTGGCCCAAAGTGTAATGTAGCCACAATTAACTTACCTGGTTTCTATTATGATTATGATTATGATTATTATTATTATTAGTAGTAGTAGTAGTACTGGTATTATTATTGAAGGAAGATAGGAATGAAATCAAGTAGACAAGCAGTCAGCAAGAGAGGATGAAGAAACACATTTTAAATTTTATTTTTTAGTTCATCATCCTGGCTGTTCCTCAGGCCCTGGGACATCAATCTGAGCCCTTAGGCTGTATGTGGACTACGCTTGGTCAGAGGAGGTGAATCCGACTACTACTCAACCAAGGCATGATTCCCCTATTATCGACATTTTACATTAATGTTGTATAGTTATCATAACTAATAATCCAATAAGATATCTTATAATTAACTAAAGTCCCACTTTTTTTTAGATTTCCTTACTCTTTACCTAATGTGCTTCTTCTATTTCAGGATCTCCTCTAGGATACCACATGTATTCAGTCATCACTGCTCCACAGGCTCCTGTTGTCTGTGACAGGTGCTTACTTTTCCCTTCATTTTGAGAACTCTGACAATTTTGAAGACTGCCAGTCAGATAGTTTGCAGAATTCCCCTGCATGGGATTTTTCCTTTATGTTTTTCTCAAAACAGAACTGGGATTAGTAGTTTTTAGAAGGAAGACTATGGAAGCAAAGTGCATTTTTATCATGGTGTATCGGGGGTAGTTATATCGATATGACATGACTATTTATGCTAAAATGGATAATTTGATTGAGGTTTCTCAGGTTTCCCTAGTGAAAACTTATTCCCCCTCCTCTTTCCATACTCTAGGTAGAAGGTCCACACTTAAGTTATGTGGTGTTATGTTTTACCTCCTTAGGGAGACACATTTATCAAAATTATCTGAATTCTGTACAGGACATTTACCCTTCTTCCCTATTTATTTATTTAGTCAAATATTTGTTTACCAGTGTTAATTCATAGGATATTTGTTATATACTTAGTGTTATAATTCAGTGCTATTTACTGTCTTTTTGCTAAAATTGCTTAGTCCCTGGGATCTTTTTCAGTTGCTTCCACATCATTGTTGTGTGTGTGTGTGTGTGTGTGTGTGTGTGTGTGTGTGTGTGTGTTTTGGCTGTCTGTTAGCTCCATTGTTGGCTTATTTTCTAGCACGGCAAGAGAGCCTGAGCTCACCTCGGATAGTTCCTGTAAAAGTTCCAGCATGGGACACTTCAGCAAATCCTGGCCTTTCTAGCTGGGCATGGCGTTCTTTGTTAAACACCATTGGTTTTTACCATGATCTAGGTGATAGGTGCACTCATCATTTTAAGAAAAAATAATTATAAATTATATAGACTATTAACAAGATTAATTGGTGGCATTTAAGAATTGTTTAAAACAGCAAATCTCAAACCTTTTATCTGAGGATTCATTAATATTATTCAGACCTTCAAGGCACTTGTGTATGTGAGTTATATCTATTTATATTTAAGGAATTTAAAATAAAACGAGACATTTGAAGTATTTATGTAGTAGTCTTCTAAAATGATGTAACAATTCCAACACTTGTTTATATAACAATATACTTACATGAAAATAGCAATGATTTTTAAAACAAACTGATCAAGAACGGTGTCATTGATTTACAGTTTGTGTATCTTTTTGATGTCTGGTTTAACAGGGAAAAAGCTGGATTATCAGATATATTTCTGTATTCAGTTTGTTGCAATTTTTTATTTTGAATAAAGTCTTTGAAGAAAATCCAGTCATATAGATATGTAATTAGAAATGGAAAACTATTTTAATAGCCTTTTTAGGTAATTTTGGATACATCATGTAACATCTGGAAAAATCTATCTTTACAAGAGAAAGTAAGCGAGAAAGAGAAATAAAATCTTTGCATTGTTATCAGTATAGTTTTACTCCCTGAAAAGTCTCAGGAGGTCATATGTGTCTTCAGGCCTTACTTTGAGAACCTGATCTTACATATGCTATTTTAAGAAGGAAAATAAAAAGTTTATAAATCTGGTCTTATACAAGTTCTTATACATTGTCAATTTATGTAATTAGCTATCATTTTCACAGGATGATTTTTTTAAAAAATTGCTTCACTGACAAAGAAGGACTTGGCATAAACCTTATGTGATTAGTGGTAAAATCTTAAACTAAATGTTAATGTAAAGTTAAGCAAAGCAAGGAAAATTAAATAATTCTTGGTGTGCCAATTGATCTTCACTTAGTATAATTTTCTTTCTTATGTCTTCCCTATTAACTTCTTCTTATTTGCCCCTATAACTTGTCTTACATTCTCAATTTAGTTTAGGGCAGCTGTGTGACATGTCTGACGAGGGGTCACTTGGAAGCATTTTTCATGCTTTACATTGACCATCAATCAACTATGATGAATGCTCATGTGAGCAATTTCCACCGTGAAAACACCTTGTGCGGCACTTGGGAATAAGAGGAAAGGCAGCTTTGGCAAGAATGAGGAGACAAAACAGTGAGCCTAACGCCAATTTTCTAAATCTGTTGCTTTGCTGGAATGATTGTGAGAGATGATGGATGACTGATATCACTCTTAAGTGTCTTTTATCCCTTAGGATAATTTTGCTAATTTTCCAGTGAACTTAAATGTCCACAGATGTTTGAGATGAAACCTGCTGACTTGTAACTCAAAGGCTTTAGCTGCCAAATTGCTGGAGAATGTCAATGGAAACTGGCAACTGACTACAGTTTCAGTAAAAGACCATCGAATGTCCTGAAGACACTCAGATACTCATAATTTGTCACTGGCACAGATGTCAAATATAATGATTTTCTCTTTTGAGATTAGGAATAAAAAGGGCACATTGATGTGTTATTTGTCACAGCTCACAGTTGGTGAATATATAACACATCTGTCTATTGCTTTTGATGCTCTTTTTAAAAATTGATTTTATTGAAGGAATATTGCATTACAACATTGAATAGGTTTAATGAACACATCATAGTAAATCTACATCTGTATGTAATACAGTAAGTATGCAGGGAACAGTGTTATTGGAGACTAGTTCAAAGTTGCTGTGTTTTACATTTATTAAAATGACTAAATACTAAAAAGGAATTATAAAGAACATGAAATATGTCACTTTATTTTAGAAAAATAATGGCCAATGTGAAATAGGTGAAAAAGATATGCTTGAAATGATAAGGATATTTCTATAGTTAAAATAATGCTTTGCAATTTGTTGAAAAAGAAACTGGCTCTGGGTCCCTCTGGCATGCGGACCTCACCCACCAGTGCGCTCTCTCCTTTCATTGAGGTTCTGTCAGCGCTTCAGGCTGATGACTAAATGTTTGGTGAAGAGGAAGATATGCCATTGTTTCTCCTTCATAGCCTCCATGAAGCACATAAAGTATTTTAACTGTAGTTCAGCAATTATATTGGCATTAAAAATGGAGAGCTTTATTTTCAAATTAAAAAATACTTACAGTCTGAATTTCATAGTTAATTATTTTAACATTGCATCCTTTTCTGAAAGATCCATATCAGTTCATTTCTGTCATTTTTGTTGTCTTTTTAGCATATTAATAACTAGATTTACCCACAGTCTTAGTCACAGTTTTCAATTTAACTGCATATTAGAATTTCCAGGACCATTAAGTGTATCAATGCATCCTGGATGCCACTCAAACCAAATCAATCAGAACCCCCTTAGGAACCAGCGTATTGGTATTTTTTAGACATTCTCCAACTGATTCTGATATCTGTATATCAGTTGAAAATCACTGGCTTAGGCTATTGATGGCAAATAATTTTTCAACCACCAATTGTTAATCTCTGTCTAGAGAATTATGCTAAGAAGATTCCAAAGCCATGTTAAGGCTCAAGGTTAAAGCATTAAGATGCATACCAAGGGCTATAGAGAGGAAAGGGTTGCTCACACATCAGGTTTCTGCCATTCCTCACTGTGGCTTTCTGGCTTTAAAGTTCTTCTCGCATGAGCACTGAATTCATACTCATTTCTCTAATCTCTATTCATATCAAGGGTCCCACTATGCAAATCTCATAATATTGATACTGATAAATTTGTTTTATTTCTAATAGTTTTTCTAATAGTTTTACTGGAGTGAGGTCTAAGATTAAGTACAACACACATACACACACACTTTACATATTGCCAAATAAAGATTTATTATGGCCATAATAAAAATATAATGGATCCTTTTTTATACCTTGACAATTGCCTATTATATATACATATATATACACATGCATATATATTAATAGTTGAAAGTTATGAACTGAGGAGTGAAGTGGGGAAAATATATGTATTCTGATTTGTACTAGTTCTGCTTGCTCTGTGTTTTCTACTTGTTACTTAATCTACTTCAGTATCAGTTTTGTATATATTAGCTCGAACATTATTTTGTATGTCATAGTGAGAATGTTATGATTTGTATTATATAATTGCAAAATAGAATAGAATTTTTCAGAAATTTTGAATAGAATTTTTCAGAAAATAACAACAAATTTTAGCTGTGATTGTTATTATATGTGTCATCCAATTTTTTATAGACGTCTGTAATTTCTCCTCAACTAGGTGCTATTTTTTCATTCACTCAACTACTTTTAAACAATCATTTAAAACAAAACTTACAGAACAGTGGGGAGATTTTAGCACGCTATAGAAACATTTCAACAACATCACCGTTAGAATTACTGAATAACTTATTCACGTTCATAGAGCAAGTAAGCGGCAAAATGAAGATTCAGTCTCAAGTTGATATAAATTCATTTTAAGCTAGTTGATAGATAATGCCTCACACTTAACAAAGCTATTGATTTATATTTTTCTTTTGGTACTTACAACAACCTATCAAGTCAGCCTTATTGAGCTGATTTTCCAGAATGTTCGATAGATTAAAATAATTTGTACCGGCTGGCTCAGCTAAATTTAATTTATATTATAATTATTAAAATTATAGCTGTAGTAGCACAGATTTTCTATAACTAAGTGTTTTTCTTAGATGTTACTGCTTCAGATAAAATAAAAACCATTTTATGTAATCATGTATCTTCAGAATCATGTATACTTTTAGATAATCATAGCATTAGTGCAGAAAACTAAGAATTGATTGCACTTGTTTTTATTGCACAAGATTCTTTGTTGAGATATTAAAATTTTTATAGCTTATCTTGTGAAAGTTGCAGGGTGATAGACATTTATTTCTGATGGTAAGTAAAGTCAATTATCTTGTCTACTTTGGGAAAAAAAAAACACATTGGAAAGGACAAATATTCCCATTCCAAATTCATTTAGTTTAGATTACCTCTTGTGTGGAGAGAGGAGATTTCTTTCCTTTTTCTCAGGAAGACCATTTTCACTATATTTACAATGAAGATTCGAGTTTTGTGAGATGTTATCATATTCCGTATACTGCAGGTGTTAAACATTTAAAGGTCAAAATTTCAAAGAAATGTCTACATTTCTCTGCCCAATAGCGTTTGCATATGTTTTCTCATGCCCTTGAATTAGCCATGCATGCAGAAAATGCATATGGAAACCATATGGTAAGAGATCTATGTGTCGTTTTCAAGGATCTCTTCCTGCGAGGATCTGCGTTGCACACAGGCAAAATCACAATGAAGCTTATGAGGACTAGGCTTCACAAATGCCTCATGAAGCACAAGCAGAGAATTTATTTTGAGAATGAGATTGGATTTTAAGCACTTTAGCAACTCTTTCAGTTAAAATATTAGACAGAGAAAGCAGGAATGTTAACTCTTCAGGAAATCATATATTAAATGATGTCTAAATGTCTATTCCATAGGTACCTTGTCATTATCTTAGACAGTAATAAAACAGCAACAGATACACAAAAGCAGTAGGTTTATAGAACTAAGAGAGGAATCATATTTTATGAGAAAGTATAGCTCAGGGGTAATGTATTTTATTTCCTTTACTGGTCATATACTTTTTTGTTCGCCACAGGCCTTATCACTTTTTATTATAGTAAACCCTCCCCAGTACACAAATTTAGGTTGCCTGTCTGCCTCTTACCAGTTTTTGGGCTTATAACATCAGTGGATGACCAGGGTCATTGTCCTTTATGACCTCTGTCCTGCTCTGCCCCACCCCACCCCATGATTTCTGAAACTAAATTAGTTTGACTCAGATTTCTACACCCAGAATAATTTAATCATACCTTTATCATGCCTGATCATTCACAAACTATATAGTGTGGTATTATATGTCATCTAATAATGCACATTGTTAACTGAAATGAGGCAATTTTTTTTTCAGTTTAATGTCTTAACATGCCACCAGTGTCTATCAATTCATTTTATCATTTTCATGTAAAATATAACCATTGATGTTACTTATTCAATGTTTAATCTGTTTAGCAATTGTGCTCAGAATGAGAAATGGGGTATTTTAAATGACATAGTCAAGGAGGTTTCATTGAAAAGATGACATTGGAACATTTATTTACATTAGGTGAAGGAATTAATCAAGTAGCTATTTGGTGAAGGAATAATCCAGAAAAAAAATCAATAGCTGAGATAAGTTCCTAACAGTATAGCATACCTGATGTAACCAGGGAACAGCAAAAATCTCATTATGTCTGGAATGAAGTGAGCGATGGGAAAGGAGAGAGGATAAGGTAGATTAAGTCAGAAAGGTGTAGAATGTGTGTGGTAGATTACGGAGACTCTTGATGGCTACTTAGAACTTTGTTTTTTACTCTGATGGCTATAGCTTCATTAATATTTGAAAAGAATGAGATAATTTTAATTGTGTTATAAAGGGATTAACTTTTGTTGAAATAAGACTGTAGTACAGCAAGAATAGTGCAGAAGACCAAGTAGGAGGACATTTCAGTTAACTGCCATCTCAGGTGAGAGATGACCTGGGAGGTAGCTATGGAGATGGTGGGAAGTGGTCAGATATTGGATATATTTTGCAACTTGTGTCAAACAACTTGATAGTATATTTTGATTTTAAGATGTGAAAATATGTAGAAGTCAAGGTTACACCATGATAATTGACCCAAATAACTCAAATGATAGAATTGGGATCACTGATATGGGAAAGGTGATGAAGAGGAGTGTTTTACTGAAAATTTTTTTTTCAATTTTAGACATATTGGATTTGAAATACCCACTAGACTTTTAAGAATTGATTAGGTAGTTGAATACATAAGTTGGGAGTTTGAGGAGAAGACTGGGATAGTGATACAAGAAGGGAGAGAAGAAAGAAGCATTTATTTATTTTATTTAATCATTCATCTTTGTTGTTTCCCAGGTTCTGGGTCCTGAATTGGGACCTTGGGGTATATTTGGACTATGCTTGTGTAGAATAAACTGCTGGTCCATATTCTTTAAGTGTTTTTCTTCCATATTTCTTTATATGCATCTTGGTGATTTATTGAAATCTTTTGAAATTCATTGTTATCCTTTCAGTAATAGTGCATCTACAGTTGACCCACAACTGCATTTTATCAAGGATTTTAGGAAATCTGACTCTTCTTGCTTCATAATTTCCTATCCTTGTTATATGGAGCTAATGACTTAACATCTCGTTTTAAATATTAAAATACACTTGATTTCAATAATCTTTTAGAATGCTCTATCTGTTCCAGATCTTTGGTTGCAAATTTAACATTTCATAAAATCTGCAGTCTATATTTTTTGGCATTGGGATTTCACATGTGTTCTTATTTATGAACTCATCTTCCCTGGACATTTTCTTCTTTTAAGTGTCTCAGTTCAATGGCTACTAAAACTGTCCCTTTGGGTTAATATTGTATATGTGTTAATTAAGCCTCAGCATTTTCACCAGTTCTAGTCCAAATTATGTCAGTTTCTTAATCCAGGATTTTCATCATATATAGAGCATGAGTTTAGGCTTTTTTTCCACAGGCTGATAGATTTGAGGTCTTGATTTTTTGAAAGGAAATTCTGTCTTTACACATCATTTATTTCATTTTACAAAATATTCCTAGATCAGTAAGCAAATTTTTTCTATTTTGGTGCTTTCAGTGCAACATTTTCTTGGCTCATGATTCTATAAAAGACTCAGGACAAGCTCACTTTTTCACCTGCGTGGGACCTATAGTCTCTCTATTAGATCATTAACAGAGAAAAAGTTCTCTGGTGAATAATGTACCTATGGGCAACATAATTCTTGATGCTAGGACTGTGGAAATAGAACATATCATTCATATAGCCTATCTGAGGAAAATACTTGAGAATTATATAAACAAAAAATGAACCAGAACAGTGTCCTAAGGTTACATGAAGAAGAAAGGAAATAGTGATGAACAAAGATGCACATTATAATATAAATAAATCTATATGTTATTCATGAGATAGTACCTGGAAATTAGTAAAAATGAAACAAACAGAAATAGGAGTCTTAAAGTGAAAGTAATGGAAGAAGGATTTCTAAAATGAGTAAACGGCCCAGCAAATATTCTCCAAAAACAGTAACGAAAGACTGGTCAAATTTATCAACAACTACTTCTGGACTCTGTAAATTGACTAATGGGATACAACAAATTGAGAAGCATTTATTTATGAAACACTACTGAACTTGGTAATAATAATGAAACTGTGATATTTTAGTCTAGGACTCCTATCAACATCTTCTCCTTGTCCCCCTTGCTTCTAACAAAACATTATTCAGGACAAAAGCAGACTTCTAAGCTAAATTTCAATCATTAAGCATGAATATACATGGTTCAGTTATTTTAGATTTGATATAAGCTGTAAAATTCTTAATAAATTTTCTCTATTCCTACACCATAACACATTAAACCAAATGGAAGTAAAATCAATGTTCAAAATTAATGTTTATTTTGGTGGTACTAGAATTAAGGATAACTAACACAATTCCCATTATTTAAAGACCATTTAAATATGCCACCTCTTTATAAATATTTAAACTATTAAAAGATCAGGTATCCCTGGAAGAAAAACAACTGAAATGGAAGAGTCTATTAATCAATTACGCAGTACTAAACAAATGTTTGCTATTTGTCAGCAGCAGTTTGGAATAATAAGGGCTGAAGGAAAATGGACACTGATTCCTAACCTGTGGCTTGTTAATTGTTTTGTTGCCTTCACGTGGGTTCATTCATGTAGCTGCAACCAGTCAGAAGATTGACTAGAAGCTGGCTTCAGCAAAGATAGCCAAGATTTGATGTTTCACCACATACGGTTTTTCATTCTCTAGAAGAATAGATTAGGCACATGGTGACAGCAATGTCTCAAGAGTACAAAGTCTCTGCTTGCATTGCATTTACTTATGTCCTATTTGCAAAAGCAAAAACCATGCAGGAGAGAATCTCATAGTGTATTGTTACAGAAAGGCATGATTCATTGGGCTCCATTTTGGTCGTAATCTACCAAGTTCTGGACTTCGACCTCACTGATTTATATCTTTTTCATACCCAAAATACACTCATCGCTACCCAAACACCCATGGTTTCATCCATTCATAGAGCTCATAAACAGAATCAGGTCTGATGAAGTATTTTTGGGTGGAGTGCCTCTTGATCCAAATACACATGACCTAAAAAAACAAGTTATTTTCCCCTCACATGCTTAACATAGAACAGTGAATCAGGAAGAGGTAACAGTAATAAACACTGTCATTAAAAAAAAAAAAGAAAAAAAGAAGGAAAGAAGAAAGAGAACATAACACACCAGTTCTAATGTCAACCAAACAGACACAAGTTATCAGAGCTCCCCTCTCACTGGGGGCAGGTTATGTTCCCTGATCAGGGTCCAGTTTTGCACCCTGAGTCATTCTCTAAAACATTGTTCTCTGTTGATCTTGGCTCTGAGAACTCTGACACATCTTTTTTCCTTTTTTATTAAAAATGACCTGTATCTGCAGTTGAGTAGCTTTCTCATCCTGCTGCCCTTAGCAAATTAAGGAGCCAGAGGCTTTTTTTCCTTTGAACTTAACTCTATTCTTTTTAGTTCAAGTTGATATATTTCTTTAAAAACTTTGTGATCTTTCTATAAGGTAGATTGGAGTATATTTGAAGTCATATCTACAGTTATTATTTAAGGCAGATCTGGTTTTTGTTTGTTTTTGTCTTTTTAGACTCCATATATGGCTTCTGTGGGGGCGATGAGTATAATCTGTAAAACATCTTTGTCTGCGTGTCTACTCGGCAGTCCCTTAACTTTTTGAGGTCTTAAAGGGTCTTACAGTCACGTAACTGATTTTATGATTGTCATAAGGGATTGTTTCTCTTTTGGACTCCTCTGCTGACTAGAGAGACAATATATGAAATAAATTTATTTTCTAAGCAAGTATTTCTGGATCCTTTGCATACTCTCTAAATCCACCTTGCAGTTAAAATTCTTTTTATTCTTTAGCTGCCGTTACTCTATCATATACAGATAAAGAGAGCATTGACCCTGACCTTCTGCCTAGGGTTCTTCTCAGCCAGATACACAGAAAATTAATGAATTAACCATTCAGTGTGTTTACTATCTTCTAAAATACTGCAGAACAGTTTTTGTCACTGCTTCAATGAAGCAAGCTCTTTTTCCAGCTTCTAACAGCAGGTTCCTCATCATCATTTGTGATCACTGTCCAGACTCAAAACTAATAGCACAATTTTAGTGTTTGTGTTATAACAATAATTCAATTCTGGTACAAATTTCTAAATACATTTTTTCTGACTTAAAGCAAAATTGTATATATATATATATGTATATATATACATATATATATATACACGTTGTTGGTTTTTTTACAAATTATTAGTTGCTTTAATTTTTCTGTAGCTTTACATTCACCTCTCCATGCAGATTAATTCAGCCTCAGAGTCTATTGGGTGTTCAGTCTGGCTGGGACATTTGCCAAGACAGCTTCCCTTTCCATGTTATCTTTGATCCTCCAGAAGTCTAGAATGCACTCCCTGGTGGTGGCAACATTTCAAGGGAAAGCCCCATTGTGTTGCTTTTCTCATTGGCTTAACCAAGGCACATGACCAGGGATGTGGATGCTGTGAAATATGATTCACTGGACTCTATTAGAACAACAAATAACATATGACCCATCTTTTTTGTTGTTGCTGTTGCTAATACAAAACTCAAGGTATACATAATCAAATAGAAATCTTGTAACTAGTGAGAAAATTTGAATTTAAAATTATCAAAAGCAGGTATTATGATATTACTTATTCCTACAAGGAAATAATTTCTGCTGTCAATCTCAGCATATTTCATGTCATATGGTTTGAGAAATTCTCCTTTAAGATATGATACCTTGTAACACAGACTATTGCTCTTAGAGTATCTTAAAGTGAAAAAGAGATGTCACTTTGCTATTCAGTTGTTCTTTTTGTTTCCAATGGCCTTTTCTAACATTGTTGCTTCAAAGAATGCCTTACAGCACTCAAATAAACAGAACAATTTGAATTTATGCCCTAGATTATGTAAGAATAATGATAGTTCTTATAATAACAATTTTCTTATTAATATGTTTAAAACTCATTTTTCTCTTCCATAGAATGAGGATAGCAGTAACTATCACATCAGCTCATTGTGAAAATTAAAGTAGTAAGTGTGAATTTTTGGAACAATGCATAGTTAAGAGTACGTGTTCATTAAAGGTAAATTAAATTAAAGGTTAGCACAGTGACTATCATACTGTCTTTTGTGTACCAACTCAGTCTATAGGAGAATAGTTACAAGGGCTTTTTAGCAGAGGTGGAATTTAATCAATCTTAAAATGGAGAAACTGTGTTCCGGTAGCACTAGAAAATATGTTGAGACAAGATCTATATGGTTCCAAATTGGATAGTTTTCTAATATTCGACTATTTTTTATTGAACTGGAATTTTTCTACAGTGACACTGACAGGAAATACGTGGAATAGTAGACGTTTGTCAATTTTGCCTGATAAACGTTGATACACATTTTTGCTGGTCTTGGCATCCTTGTCTTATTTTACAAACAAGTTCTCTTTTGAATTAATCTATTGTCTAAGTTTTGTTCTTTTTTTTTTTTTTTTTTTTTTTTTTTTTTTTTTTTTTTTTTTTTTTTTTTTTTTTTTTTTTTTTTTTTTTTTTTTTTTTTTTTTTTTTTTTTTTTTTTTTTTTTAGGTGTGGTAGCAACACATCTATTCAAATTTTATTTTGCCCAATTTACTCTGATTGAATTTCTGTTGCAATATAAGAATCCTAAGTGATTCAAATGTACAAAGAGAATGGAAATATTATAATTTGTTTTTATAAACGGCAAGGATTTTCAGTGGCAGGAAGCAATGTAGATTTTATTTGTAGAGGGACAAACGTGAAATTCAGGAGTCACCTGAAAGTTAAAAGTTCTAAAGCATCTCTGAATTTTATCATTCAATTATAGAATTAATCATTCTTGCATCTATGTAAGCCCAAGTCATTGCAGGATTGTGGAAGAAAAATCTACTTTCTAGAACATAGGCAAAAATGCACTTAAATGATGATTTGATTAGTTTCTCTTCTTTCCTTTACCTAGATTGTAACTAATGGCAAAGAGCTCCATCTCATGCTTGGTTTTGTATATGTAATATCTGTTTCAATGTCTGGAACTATTAGCAAATCAATAAATATTCACTGAATTTATTTGTTGAATTAATTTTTTTCCAAAATTATTTGGAGACATCAAAATGTATTCAGGGGTGTTTTCTTTGCAAATCTTTGCAGAGATAATGAAATATTGGACTTTATAGCCTCTTAAATATTTTTCAAATGATTTTTTTAAAGAGAGCAGTTAAAAGTAGGAGGGGGTACATAACTAAAGTGTCATAACTCATGCCCTTATTCTTGTTTATAACATGTGTTTTCACACCTGACATGGGATAAAAACTCATCAATATTTAACACCTGGAGATTACATGGTGAAATATTGTAACTGGGAACTCTTAAACATTCTGTTCTTAGCCAAATGGAAGTTTCATTATCTATGTAAATGTTTTTGATAATATACTAACTGCAACTAATCTGCAATCCTAAAGTTGGTTTTTGTTTTGTTTCGTTTTGTTTTGTTTTAAAGGAAAGCTACAGGCAAGAATGAAGGCAAGCGGGCAGGCAGGAGGACAAGAAAAAAGAAAGAAGTATCTTTATTTTATTTTATTTAGTTGTTCACGCTGGTGGCTTCCCCTGACACGGGAACTCGAACCTTGCTCCTTTGGAGGCGATTAACCCAACTATTGCTCCAGCAGGGTGCGTCAGTCTTAGAGTCTCCAAGGAAATCTGCCTCTCTGAAATTCATACTTGATGAGGGTCCTTAATAAAGGACAAACAAAATAGGCTTTTCATTCTTTCTTTTTGCTTTTATCTACTTTGGAACTAATGAACTTTGATTAGCTCAAAAGCAGAAGTAAAGGAATTCTGAGGATCCCTTATGTTTTGCAGGTAGAATTAAATGTGCTTGAGCAAGCTTGTCTCTTAGTTTAAATAACTTGATTAGAATATTAAGTAAACAAAGTCAAGCCCACGGATTTAATTGTCAAATATATTGCATTTAGCTCCAAAGCCAGAGAAATCAATGTATTAATATGAATAAAAGAATCACTTATAACACTGAGGTTTCCATTTTATTTCACTCATTAACTTAATATGTTGAATAAATTAACTAACCCTCTCAGGTTAAAGAGTGAAAAAAAAAAAGTAGTTAGCACACCTGAATTAATTCCTAGAGCTGTTGAAATTATCTAATGTAATAATATGTCTGAAATTAATTTTAAAATACAAGTAATAGGTAACACATCTAATGAGACTATCATTATTAGGACATTGGGACATGAGTTTTACTATCATTATTAGGACACAAAACCGGTCATTTTTATTATAAAAGCAAATAATTACAAAATCTCTTCATGTTAACCCTTCTCATCTATCATCACTTACCTATGAATGATAATACATCACTAATATTTTAATTTAAATTTTTACCTGAAAATTCCAGAATTTTGAATGAGCAGTATTTCTAGATACATTTTCTGTGTGTATTATTTTATCATTTCTGATCAGATATGCATAGCTATCAAAGAAGCTTGAAACCTATTATTGAAGCCAGTCTTAGGGAAATAGATGAAAAGAGGGTTTTCAGAGTTATGACTTTGGACTTTGAGAAACATGTATATGCTAGTTTCTTAGAACTTTGTTGTTGATCTGTTGATCTGTACAAAAGTACAAGGGGCAATATGACAACTACTTTCTTTTCAGCTATATATACACAACAGCAATGAGCAATTTTTACAATTACTGCAAGTTAAACACCATCAGAACAAGAAATAGAAGTTTGCTGACACCCCAGAAACCCCCATAAAATCCTTGCTCTGGTCATAATGGTCTCCTTCCTGGCATAAGTCATCACTCTCCTGGCATTTAGAATAATCACTTCATGATTTTCTTCTTATGGTTTGTCACCCAAGTGTGCTCCTAGGTACTATCTTGTGGTCTTTCTCATGCTTATCATCATAGACCTGGTTTGACTGTTGGTGGTTTTTCCCCATCCTTATATTTTGTGAATTTGTGGAGAAATCTTGTCACCTAATTTTGTTGTAAATGATTCATTTGGCTTTTTGGTTTTGCTATCAAATTGCTGTTTTTAATACAGGGATTCAGAAAGACTGAAAAACTTGTTATTGTTGCTACTTTCATCTTTCCAGTCAACTGTTATCATTTTGTAATTTTCCAACAAGTTGTTTTTTCATTCCTTCTCAAAATGAACTACAAAATGTAGCCAAAGCTGCACCTTTATCAGTTTATGAATATGTCTATTGAGGAAACTAATTTTTATATTTGAGTCTTAATGTAGTGGTTATCACTGATACATTTCTTTTATTGATTTAAGCTGAGCATGATCTATTTTTATGAATACACATTTTTAATGAATATACTTATTTTACAGTTACTGTTTCAATGTTCATAAGTAAAATAGACCACTGATTGCTTTTATATGTTGCCTTTATCTGATTTTGGATGATTGTACTAGCTTCATTAAATTAGATTGACATGATCTTTTTCTATATTTTGGAACAATTTTAACTATCCATTGAATGATTTAAACATCAATCAATATCAACAGATATAAATATTTATTTGCATTTGTTCTTCTAATTGCTTTATAATTATTAGTTTCTTTCAATAATGCAGTAGGTACTACTATTTATTGTCTTTTCACAAAAAAGAAAACCGAGGTACAAAAAGTGAAGTAATTTGCCTTTTGAGATTCAGGGTAAGAATCCCTGAGGTCAATGAACCAAAGTTTCCATGAACAGAATTTATTATTTCAGGAAGTTTCACTAACCTGAAACTGAATGCTGGCATTATCTCCTATTATAGACAATGCAACACAATAATGTTAAAAATATGTTACTTATTAACAATACATTTTAGATATAGTTTAATGTCATTTCTCAGTTATTACAAACATCTGAAAATAATACTGATGTCATCACCTTTTTGAAATTGTGGTAGCTATCAGAGTCACTTCTAGGTCTTTATTAATGAAGAAGCAAGCTGGTAAGGTCTATATATATGAACTTATTTCATATATACAAAAATGCTATTCTGAGGAGGAATTCATAACTGAATCACAAAGACAGGTTGAAATTGAATTAGTTTGATCAAACAAATGAGTAGGTGTTTTATAGTTGTGAGTATGGAACCCAGTGCTCACTGGGGAAATGATGAAGAAATGCACTCTCTGTAACGTAGTCTTGGATTAAATTTTTAGTTATTTAAAATTACTGCTATGTTTATTTATTATTTTTTAAAAGGAAAGATACAGTCAGGAATGAAGGTGAACAGGCAGACAGACAGGAAGAGATGTGGAAGAGCACTTTATTTTTATTTAGTTATTATATTTGTTGTTCTCACTGGAAGGGGATCTTGAACTTAAGATCTTGGGATAATAGAGGACCTCTCTCAGGGTGTACTAGACCACTAAGCCACCAGGACACAACAATTACAGTTATATTTAGAATTTGACCAGTTTGAATCAATATTGCAGTATTGTATTTTGCCAAAATGAATCTACTTAATCCAAATTTTCCAATTTATTAGTAAATAGCTATTCACGACTTTATTTCACACCTTTTACATCTCTGTTTTATCTGTGGTTGAATTTCGTTTACTCAATTTCTTTTTATTAGCTGTTTGGTTTTGTCAGACATCTGATTCACTAACCTTTTTAAGATCTCATTTTAGATTTTTGTCAGTTTTCTATAATTTTATCTACTTTTATTTAGTTGTGTATGTATTTTGATTATTTTTTTCAGATGTCTTGAGTTGAATGATTATCTTTATAATTTTTATTTCCAACCTTTCTTTCGTCTAGTAAGCATATTTTACCTCATCTTTAATTTTAGATTAAATAATATGCTGTGTACCTACAACCTTTATTTTTTGTTTTTAAAGTAAATGTGCAGGCAGGAATGAAGGTGAGTAAACAGGCAAGCTGGAGGAGAGATGAGAAAGAAGTATCTTATTTACTTTTATTTAGTTGTTTGCATTTCTTGTTTTCCCCTGGACCCAGGACTCAAACCCAGAGGTATATGGCCTGTGTCCTTTGGAGGCGATTGACCTAGCTGCTGCTCCACCTGGGGGCGCCCTTACAGTCTTAATAATATGTTCAATTTCCCCATGAATGCTGCCAAGGACAGTTCTCATTGCTTGGATTTGATTTCCATAATCACTTTTATTTTTAATTTTGAAAGGAAGGGAGGGAAGGAAGGGAGAAGGAAGCGTTTTCATTTGTTTAGTTGTTTATTTTGGTTTTGTCGCCTCAGTTCCTGGTTGCTTTGTCCACATCCTAGCCATCATAGCCACTTGCATCACAAAGGTGTACTTGATTTTGATAATCTTTTTAAAAAAATTCTTGCTTGAGTGTGGCCAGATGTGGCCACTTCTTTAGTAAACCTTTTATATCTTTATTTTGAAATTCAGGAATTGAAAATCATGCACGTGAAGACTGGAATATAATAGTCATAACAAATGAATAGATTTTTAAAAATTGCTTGAGATGAAATCTCTGACTACAGGTTTCCTTTTGGCTGAACCATCTGGGCTTAATTTCAGAGTTCAGAGTTACATCATTGACAGGAAGAAACAGGAAATAAATTTGAGCAACATCTGTTTTGCTCCTTAGACAAATTTGTCTGTTTGGATCTCATCTTTTACAGCTGTTTTCCCTTTTGTTTTATAAACTTTAAAATTTCCTGATTCTCATCATTGCTCTAATCCCAGCAATATTGGACAGTAACTGCAGAGTTCCCTAGATTCTTTGGTCGGTTTTATTTGAGCATGAGTACTGAATCCCAGACATCATTATGACAGAGACATAAACTATTTTAGATTCACTTTAAAGTCAACACACACTTACAATGTCTATTAGCAAAATACAATTCTTTGTTCTCCCAAAGTTTGTTTTGCTTTGCATACTGTATCATAAATAAAAACCCATTAATAATATTGAATACACAGTCTTTTACTATGATTTTCACTTACTCTTTTATATGCTTTTTCTAGATTAACTGAGATATTTTCATGCGCTTTGAGTCAATGGGTGTTGTATGCATTATCAAGAGTAAAGTTGGATTTGGAAGTAGGGAGACAGAGCTGGAAACATTGAATGCCTTTCCACCTGCTACTCTGTTATGCACCCTGTTTTTCTTTTCTACCTATTTTTTAAGGAGCAGTTTGATGGTACTATTTCTTCTATTCCTTCCTGGTTCTCTGTATCTTTAAACTAAATAATATATAACTTTTTTTAGTGTTAATTAGTCTTATATTTTCCCAAAATCACATTTGTGCATTTCTCTTACTTGTCACTTAGAGCACATTTTTCTTTGAAATCCTTCAGGTGACCAGGACAATGTTTGAAAATAGTGGGTGCATATCCATTCTCCTAGAAGCATGAGGATCAATGAAGTAAAATAGTGTTATTTGTCAAGATATAGCAGTTTCAGTTAAGCAAGACTATTGCCTCACTTTCAGAATACCTGGAGATTTTAGTCATTGTAGCTTTAGAATCTAAGACTTCAAAGACACTAACAACCACCACTAACAAAATAAATGCTTAAGATAAGGGATGAATAACTGGCTGACTTCTCCCTCAGTAAGCAATTGCAGTTCTCTATGATCCTTTCATACACGCCTAAAGGAGGTGCTGGGTAAACCTGACGGGCATAACTGTCTTTAAGCTCTTGTTTTGCTGAAAGTCCTTTTGAGTTAGCTCTGGCATTATTTGAGGGCACTGGGGCAGATTTTTCTTTTGTGGTAATATTCAAAATGTTATTTTCTGGTGGCCTGTATTTAATGAAATAGCAAACAATCTACTTCTCTGGACCGAAAAATGGAAGTGTGCTTAAGTAAAATATACCTGTACACAATTAAAGAGTCAAGGATTTTTCTGCAGCAGGCATGCACATTCACCATGAACTGTGAGTCTTTATTCTGCAATTTATTCATCTAACATTTAGGGAATTAGATATCAATCACTAAATTAGATAACAGCATAATGATCTTCAATGATAAAAATAAAATTTGAACTTATATAAGTTAAGCACACCAGCTTAAACATGTAGAAAGAGGGACAAAAAGAAATGTATTGGAAAGAATAGGTGATCACTTTGTTCTCTTTTTTCCTTCCCTGAAACTCCACAAGATAAAGATTAAGGGCAATTAAAGAATATAGTTGAATTCTTCCTAGAATGATCAATCTTGAGCACTTCCAAGAAGAGAAGCCATTATAAGTAATTTGTTTTCTTTTTTATTGCTAGAACTCAAGAAGGACTAGAAAAGAAACCAAATGTACAAGTATGCAGTAGGGGCTCACTGATGTCAGAGAAAGGGAACTATGCCTTATTATCAAAAATGCTCACCCCAGAGTAGTGCCTGCTCTAGGGAAAGCTCTTCTGTTTATACTAATAGATTCAGTACTCAACAAACTAGATGAGCTTTCATCTCACGTTAGTGGAGACATCAAATTCAAGTTAGCAAAGTTGATTTCAGATTTGACCATAGAAGCTGGATTGTCTGTGTACCCTATTTCCCTATATGCTATTCTGCTAAAGAACTTCTATTCAACTCTTTGATGTTTTCACTTTAGATCTCTCAGAGGAGGCTAAATTGATAAGAACTTTTCATTTTTAAACTCTACTTACAATAATCATTGATATTATCCTATGCATTTATTATAGAGGTACACACTTGTTTTAGGAAATTGAAGTCAGATTGGCAACACAAAGGAAGTCCTTCTCTACTTTTCCATCTTTCAGTGGAGAGAATGTATCATTCTATTTAGAGGATCTAGGATTTCTTTTGGTGACTCAACAGTCACCAATGAGAAGACAAGAACTGATCAAAGTGAGGAATAACCTTCTTCCACAACCATTTCCTTCAGTTCTTTTATTGGAATGTGTCTGCTCTATGAAATGAGGAGAGGGTTGATGTCTAGATAATAAATAATTAGGAAAATTAACAAATAATTATATCACATATTGGATAATTTAGAACCATCCATTAAAAAACTTTAATGCTATAAATTAAAATAATAGGGACACCTTCAAATACGATTACAAAGGGCATAATTTCAATATGGAAAATAACCATGAGAGCAGAGATGGTTAAGTGCTGGCATAGTAATCCGCCCCCGCGTCTAGCTGTCTTTTAAAATAATACATATTTTACCTGTGTGGAGTGGTTTTATGATTAAACATAAAATCTAGAAATAAGATTGAGAGGAGAACTTTTAAGATTTTGTCTTACTGTGTGATCAGATTTTTGTTCTAGGAATCTCACTTTGATGATAATATAATAGAGTCAGCAATGATGGCCTACTAGCAAAATTATGTATGACAATATATAAATTATATGTGGTACCCAATAAATTGTTTATCTAATGCACTAGCCATGGGAATGGAGAAAATTGATATGAACATGAAACTGTGATGTGGTTTAGTAACAAATGGTTTTGTAAGAGTCTGGGATGAGGCTCAAGTTTCTGGCTTGGATGACTGTCTGAGTTATTCTATTCACTGACAAAATGAAAAGAGTAAGAATAGGTCTTAAGGAAATATCTCTTTTGGACATATGAAGACCAAGGTGTGAAGCCTTCTTCTGTCTTACTTCACTGAATAAAATACACCCAAATTCCCTTCATGTGGTCTTGGATTTCAAGGCTTCACATTTTTTTATGGCTTAGTAGTACTCTGCTGTGTGTATATATCAGATCTTTCTGTTCATGGGCCTTGGATTGGTTTCATAGCTTAGCTATTAAAAACAATACAATAAACCTATGTGTATATATATCTTTTTGAGTTAATATTTTAATATTGTTTGATAGATAATGAGAAGTGTGATTATACAGAGATTTTGATTTTTTTGAGTAATCTATATACTATTTTTCAAAGTGATTTCATCAACTTGCACTCCTACCAACAGTATATGAGTGGTTCTTTTTTTCCACTCTCTTGCCAACACGTGTTGCTTCTTGTCTTTTTTGACATAGTCCATTCTCATCGATTTAAAGTGATATCTCAATGTGTTTTTCATTTGCATTTATCCAATAGTAAGTGATAAAGACCATCTCTCATCTCATGTGCCTATAGACTATATGTGTATCCTTTTTAGAGATATGTATGCTGATGTCTTCTTCCCATTTTTTGATTGGGTTGTTTTTTGTCATTTTTTTGTTGCATAAATTCTTCATAAATCTTGGCTACTAACCCTTTGTCAGATGTATAAAATGCAAATACATTATCCTTTTCAGTTATCTCTTCATCTGGTGATAGTTTCAGGCACAATATAATATCTTTTTAGATTTGATGTAGTCCTACTTGTTTACTTATTTTTATGTCCCTTGCCTAAGACATCTCTATGAACTATATCATGAAAGGCATCTCCTATATTTTCTTTTATATATTTATGGTTTCTTATGTTCAACTCTTTAATCCATTTTTAATTAATTCTGTGGAGGATATAGAAAGTGTTCCACTTTTATTATTTTGAATGTTACTGCCCACTTTTCTCAACACCATTTGTTGAAAAAGAGATTCTTTTGTCTACTGAATGCTCATGACAACTTTGTCATAAATTAACATGTGTGTTTATTTCTGGGTCTCAGTTCTAATTTTATTGACCTATGGATCTCTTTCAATTGCATCATCATGTTGTTTTAAATACTATTATTTTGTAGTATATTTTGAAGCAGGGGAGTAGGAAAACTTTTTTTTCCCTCTGAATTGCCTTAATAATTCAGGGTGTTTTTTTATTCCATTTAAATTTTATTCTTTCTTTCTTTATTTTGAAAAATATCTTTGAAATTATGATCAGAATTTCATTAAATAAGTATATTTCTTTAGATGAAATGGTCATTTTAGCAATGCTAATTCTTCTTACCCATGAGAATAAAATATACTCAATCTCTTGTTCTTTCTTCTATTTATTTAACAGCGTAATAATTATTATAGAGATCTTTCATCTTCTCTGTTATTTTTTTTCCTAAGCATTTGATTCTTTCTGATGTGATTGTAAATGGAACTGTTTTCTTACTCTTTGACTCATTTTTTCATATAAAAACATGAAAGACTTTTGTAAATTAATTTTGTAGCTAACTACTTTACTAAACCTATTTATAGTTTCTAACATATTTTCTAATTTTATTTTAATATGATCGTTTTATTTCTGTTTCTTTTGTTTACAAAGCTATACTAATTTAAAGATAGAGATTGAACTCAGTTCTTAGTCTACGGGCATTACACACTGCACCCACTGCCAGAACTCGTGTCCTTTACTACACATTGTGCTTTACTGCCCCTGCCCCCCGCCACTCCCCTGATAACCATCATCTTGTGTCCTGCAAGTTTTTGCTGGGGTTTATCTATTTATTTGGTTAATTTTACTATATTTCACATATTAGTAAAAACATCTTGTATTTCTGACTTAGTTTGCTTAACATAATCCCCTTTAGTTTCATCCAGATTGCTGCAAAGGGCACCTTTTTTTTTATTTTTAGGGAGAGGCATAGAATTCCTTTGAGTATAAATACCACAGCTTCTTTAATCAGCCATCTGTCGAGCCAATAAATTTCAATGGAGCCTATTGAGCTTTCTGTGTATATTATCATGCCATCCGCAAATACTGAGGGCCACTTTTCCAATTTGAATTCCTTTTATTTCTTTTTCTTGTCTAATTGCTATGACTAAAACCTCCAATATTATATTAAGTAATAGTGGTGAGCATGAATACCCTTGTCTCATTCCTTACTTTAGAGGAAAACTTTGTTTTTCACTATCAAGTGTGATGTTAGCTGTAGGTTTGTCATATACGGTATTATTATTGATAATATCTGTATTTTTGTTAGCTAATAAAACTCCTATTTTCTGCTTTTCTTTTAATTAGTCAGACAAACTGCATTCAGTATCTATTCCTATATAAAATATTTGTAGCTAAAACACTTTTATTTATCTTATAAGTTTCTGTGTAAGCTGGATGCTTCAGTTGACCTAGTCGTGGCTGGGCTTCTGCATATATCTGTAGTCAGTCGGCAGTTTAAGGCAATAGGTGTAACTAGACCATGTGTCGTCATCTGGCAGACCAGCCCAGGCTCATTCACATGATAGGAGAAAGCTTCTAAAGGAGCTTGGAATCATACATGCTGCTTAGTGTCAAGGGTCAAAACTGCCACAACATTTCCATGGTTGTTCAGAGCAAATCACAAAGTCAGCTCAAATTCAATGGGAAATGAAGTAGAAAGCCCCCTCTTGACATAGGAGTCTCAAAGGTACATTGAAAAAGGGTATGATTATCAGATTGGGAATAATTGCAGCAATTTTCTAAACCATACCAACCTATTGGATATTATGGGCAAGAAGAGAAATAGATGGTTGTGTCACCTCATTTTCTGACTTTTCCTCTCTTCCTCTTCCCTGGGTCTTATCCCTGTGAGTCAGTGAATTAAATGATACTCAGAAAGGTTGCTTTCTAATATAACCAACAATTATGTTATACAATTCTTGAAGGCAGAGTTTGACTCCAACTGTTTTTCCTCTTAGAATACCTCTCTCTAGAGAGTACAGGAATACTTAAAAAAAAAAAAGTGTACAGTAAATATCTAATGAAATTGGATTCGTATTCACTATGATTGGTCAGTACTTATGTCATAAGAAAGGTTAAAGATTTTTATATGATCCTTGATTGAACTTATATTTATATTTGGTCATTAATTGATTTAAAAACTCATTAAGAAATCTGGAATTCAGCTCAGAATTACAGAATCAGACCATAGGTATGGATATCTAAGAATCTCATTTGTTTTTGCTAAGGAGTATACATGTTTTTCCCATTTCAGTAAAAACAAGAACTGAATTCTGTATACTGAATATAGAACTCTGGAAATTACATCCAGGCAACTCTGCATTTAGAATTATTTTACAGGAGCAAAGCTGTTTGACTCATAATATTTCACATGCCAGACAATTTATATGGATGCATCAAGGCCTGGCACCAAGTAAATAAAACCTCTTTCACCTATTCACTGAATTCAATTTAGCAGCAGCAAAATGTTCAGCTACCTATATTCATCATTTTTAATGGTGTTCCTTTCGAAATGCCTTGTCCTCTAAATGTAATTCTCTAAATGGCTCTTTCCCACAACTGACTGGAAAGCCATTATTTTATTTTAATTAGAGTGTTGGGACTTACACACTTAGAGAAAATCATTCTTACATAGCTAGATATGGAAGATTTTTTTCAATTAAAATGGTCTCAATTTTAGTACTGAAGACACATAAACAAGTTTAATTAACAAAGAGAGGTTTAAAAAAAAGATACATTCTGCTTTGTTTTAGTAAATATCAACTTGAGTAACTTTTTCTTGTTTTCTTTAGAAGCACCTCCATGTGGGGTTTAATAAAGGAAATGTTTGCGTTTTCTTGATATGTCCTTAAAATGGTTGCCTGGTCTATGGTTAATGAAACATTTGAATTTCAAAAGCATACCCTGATTTTTTTAAGCCAGAACTCACTCTATCTAAACTTGTCAAGTAGGCAGAACTCAGCCTACGTGTCTTTTCTCTAGTATGCTCCAACCATTCCTTCTCTTTTCCAGTTTTCTCTGAAGAGATGATCTCTGATCATGATCTCTGACATCATGTTTTGCTTTTTTTCTGTATTTTCCAGTCTATACTTGCTCTCAGAAAATCACCAAAATGAAAAAGATATAATGAATAAATATGCATTAGAACTCTTCCATCCAATGGTAGATGTATTTTAGTCTGTATTTTTTATCATAATCTAATGTTAGAGGTCCTCACTCATGGCCTATTGCCACCATCTGGCCTCCAGATGTGCTTTTTTAAACATGTTGAACTAGTTGCTAAATTTGAAAAATAAGGAGATTTCGTAAGAAATCCTGAATTTCTTAAGAGATCTGAACATCTAGTGATCCTGGACCTGTACTCCCGGATGACAACAGTTGGGTGAAGCTGGAGTCGTCAGACAAAATACAGGATACTCAGTTAAATTAGAATTCAGTAAACAACAACTGATGCTAGAGCATAAGTATGTCCTGTGTAATATTTGGGGCATACTTATACTAAAAAAGGAAAATCCCATGTTTATCTGAAATTCAAATTATCTGGTCATATTGTGCTTTTATTGATAAGCCTGTACTTATCTAAGGATAAACAGTGATTTTTTTTCCTTGATGGCACAGGGTTTGTGATAGACCTACTAAGCCTATTTAACTGCTTTATGTTGCCTTTATGACATGTAAGCCTTCAATGTTTTTACTACTCTCTTAAACTAAATGAGTCTTGAATGGTATTTTAATTGTCAGTTTTACAAACTGAGTGAACAGTTTAGTCAAAAAATTTCCATAAAAGTACCTGTCACATATGAGGCTCCTAGGGCCTGGGGCTTCTATCCTTCTATCCATCCTTTAAAGAACTTAGCAGTGACCACTAGACTAGGACCTTGACCTCCGTCTGTTCTGACTCTCAGCCTTTTTAATAGTAATCCTATCAGGATGCAACAATAGGGGGCCTGGTTTTCGATCAGTGAGAGGCCTTTAAGTCTTGAGTGCTTTCTATTAAGCCAATAATTATGCCTCTGTGAATAGATTCTAAACTCAAGAAATATGTTGGGGTAAAAGCATATTTATGGTATTAGTATTCATAATTGCTAAAATATAGAGCCAATCATAACGTTTAACAATAGGGGAAGAGTGAAATAAATTGTGGTACATTTCTCCAGTGGGCTAGTTTATTCCTGTTAATCCTAATTGTGATGTGTTTAGAACCATATGGAAAATTCCAGAATTAAGTCAAAAGGAATCCTGAGGGGAAATTATAATATAGAATATTTCCATAACATGTAAAGAACCATATGTATTGAATATAAAACAATTGTGTAGAAATACATCAAAATTATATATTATAGGTTGTCTGTGGTTGCTGAAGTTATGGGGCATGTTTTCCTCTTTGATTTTTTTTCTACATTTACTTTTTTCCCTAAAATGAGTATGTATTCCATTTATTTTTGCAACCACATTTTGAATTTCTAGGAAACATTTGGTTTTTTTAAATATCTATACTAATATGCTAAAATTGGATCTTCCTGTTTCAGTTTTGTCTGAGGTCTTATAACAGTGGATTTCAGAAGCCACAGCAAATTATAAGGCAGAACACCATGGAAGTTTTGCAAAAAATTAGGTGACTAATCATTTGCTAGATTATTGTTAAATTCCTTACACACAATGTGGGTATATAGAGTTGAGAAAAGCATTTAAGAGAGGGTTTGTGGAGAGAATATTTTGGGGAAATACTCTCTTCAACTCTGGGAAAGGGGTTAGAGACTTCTGCCTACAACATGAAACCTGGTAAGAAGCTTCAAAAAGACCTTGCCAAGAGTGCATCTATGTGATTGTACTTGGATGGCTTCAGGGAACTAACATTCATTGCCCATAGGAAAGTATCTAAAAGCAAAAGTAGGCTAGTTTACCTCAGTAGTAGAGGACAGAGAGGTGGCAACATGGTGTCTTGCATTTTTGGAGTTTGTCTGTGTAGAGCTATCAGGGGTGGCTTTTGTGGATGGATGAGGTCCACACACCAGAGAGGACCAGCATGAAATAATGTAAAGACTGGCCACTTAAGTCCCCTAAGGAGATAAATAAGCCTTGGAATAGAGGAACTATAGCCAAAGACTTCTTTGTTTGCAGAAGAAATCTGTGAGTAAGAAAAGATTATATCAGGGAACTGTAGGTGGGGGTCTCAAAGACCCTAAGGAGTGTCCATTAAGGAGTAGATTTTATACATAGGCTAAGTTCAAAGACATCAGTTAGTGCAGTTCCAGATAAGTCAGAACTTTCCAATCTTTGCTAATTACCCTTTTACCTATTTTCCAATTCTGGAGGTGTCAGAAATTGGAGGCAGCAAAATAACATGCAGAAAGGAACTGGGACAGAAAAAAAGACAATGAGCATCACTTTCCTAAAGGGAGGTGGACTAGCCATATGTCTGATGCACATCGGAGGAGTTGAGTATTAGCTGGGACTGTGCATTTTCATACAGAAGCATGCCTATTTTGTGACTTGAAGTGGCCGAAGTTAATAGACCCCAAAGATGGCCTGCTCATATGCCCTCATTTCACTGTTTTTGTGAATAAAGTTCAGATAACTTCCAAGTATAAACAGCTCTACCTCTTTATTCATAGGATTTTTCTGATGCTGATCATTTTTCTTACCTGTTAGCCAAGTAAGATAGTTGATACTTACCTAGTTTACCCCCATAAACAACCTCATTCAATGAATGAGTGATGGGAAAAATATTCCAGCTCACTGGCCTCTCATGGTACATGCTACATTCGGATTGAGTTCCAGTTGTCTTCTGCAATTACCTGCTCTACAGAGCATCATTTTTAGCTTTTAATTTTTTCTTTGATAATATTCAAACCCTTCCATCAATGCTTCTAAGAATCACCTTGCAAATAACTGCCTTTTTTTGTTTTTTAAAGGAAAGAGGCAGGCAGGAATAGAAGAGAGCAGGTAGGTAGGAAGAGAGAAGAAGAAAGAGTATTTTATCTAACTGTTCATCTCGTTTGTTTCTCTCAGCCTTAGGATGTGAACGCAGGTCCTTGGGATGTATGTGCAGTGGACTGCACTCTTGGCCAGATGTGGAAAACAAAAATTACTCCACCAAGGCACACCGCACATAACCATTTGCGTTAAATCCATGTTTCAGATTCTGCTCCTTGGGAAAGCCAACTTAAGACAGGTTGTACCAGAAGAAATGGTCCTCTATTTTGTTTATTTCAAAATTTTGTTGTTATTATTAGTCCTAGAACTCTACTCAACTGAAATCATGGTGTCTTCTTATTTTCAATTTATCCTTAATTCTATACATCCTTTCTCTAGAAATACACTCATACAATGTAGAAATTATTTTGATAAAATGTAACTGGACATACGTGCTCTAAATCCTGAGCTCTCTTCCTACTGACACCATATATTTGCAAAAGAGAAGGGGAGAGCAAGGCAAGCACACTCTTGGATATCAATTCCTGACCTTTATTAACTGAGTGGTGACCTTTATTAACTGGTCTCATCTCCAAGGATAACTTCTGTGTCCTGGGGCATGGAGTGCTTATGATAGATACTTGGACAGTGATCAAGTGGTTCTAGGCCCTTGCTTCTCTCTCTCTCTCTCTCTCTCTCTCTCTCTCTCTCTCTCTCTCTCTCTCTCTCTCTCATACTATTTCTGCCAATTTCTCTTGCTATATAGAGAGATGAGTATCATATTTAATATAGCTGCCATCACTTAAAAGTGATGATATAACAAATGATGACTGAAGTGCTATTTTATTAAGACTTTAGTTTCTATTTGCTTTCAAGTGGATGTGTCCATTGTCTTACAATTCTGTAGGAATGCAAAATGACACATTAATTCCCTCTCTTAACTGCCCCCACTAACACAAAGTGCCATGTAAGCACTGTGTAATCATTAAAATTGCTTTCAGTCTTTAATTTTGAGCTTGACTTAGCAAAAACTAAGAAAAAATATTGAGCTTGATAAACTCATAATGAATTAACATGTCCCCTCTGGGTTTGCAATAAATTCAGATGCATTAAAAATGATTAGAGTATTCATGCAGATAATTATCTTTAGGATTTTGGTAGTACTGTAACTGGTATAATGGGAGCACCATGTTACTCTTTATTTAGCATTTTACTTTTCTTATATGTCCATCTAAACTAATGCTGACAAGTGATCCCATATGGAGCAGTTGATTCTTTTTAGTTCAACCATGAAATCACTTCAGCCAAATGTGTAGTCTGTACCATTCAAATCTGTGTCCCTCTCCTGTCCTTCAGCCAGTAAGAAAGACATTGTTCCATAAAATGTGAGCTAACATGCTTTCCAGGTCCAGTTTTGGTCTCTGTTGTAAAGTTTCTGTATAGATCATGGATTTTGGGAATTGGATCAAGTTCTTTTTAAAATAGAAAAATTATAATACAAATGTAGGCAGAAACATTATTTTCAAGGAAAAGAACTTTTGTTCTGTTCTAAGTAAGATAAAACAACAGCCACAACTGTGAAGACAGAATTAAATTGCACTACCATTTGATACAGATATTCAATTTTTTAATGAGAAGAGTCTTTTAGATATACTATGGAAGATGAATTATATGAAGAGAGACAACATAACTGACAAAATTGGAAAGACATAAGTTTTATTTCCATTACCAAAGCTAAATATTTCTAGAAACTTGAACCAAACATTTGGGTCTTCTTAGTCCAAAGTAAAACTGAAATGATACTGATGTACTCTTGGAAGCAGCTCAATTAAACCCTTTACTTAATTTTTACAACCACAATTCATTCATGTCGATACTTTCCTGCAATATCTATTTGTCACTGCTCCTTAAGGAAAGAGTAGAAATTATATACCTATTTAAGTATCGTGGAGTTATATTCTTAATATATATAATAAATCCAAGAAATTCCACACTAATAGAATATCAACTTGTTAGATTCTGGTTGTCATAATTCCTGTGAAATATGGAATAAAACCTCCCTTTTATGACTCAAAAGGCATGTTAAAAGGTTTAAAAAAGTCATTCAACTAAGATATATTAATCTAGAGTACTATTAATTTTCAGAATTTTTTATTATGGTAATGGTATATAACAAATTTACTATTTATTCATATTAAATGTACAGTTCTGAGGCATTAAGTCCATTGACAATGTTCTGAAATTATCACCACCATCCATCTTCAGAACTCTTCTTAATTTTGGAAGTGTTTTCCCTACCTTGTCTTTCTTATTTTGATCATTAATTTATTCATTTATTCTTGATACTACTATGCTGAGTCAAAATGGACATTGTTTCACATTTATGGAGCTTCAGTTTTCTGGAACGAATTCAGAATAATTATTATATATATTATTACATATATTATTATATATTTATTTGTAAAACAATGTAAGACGTTCCTTAAGATCTAAGCATTCAAATTTGGTTGATAGATATGAATCACATAATAAGTAAATACGTATGAACTTTATTCTGGGATAAGTAATATGGAGGAAGAAGAGGTGCTTTGGAGTTATGAGACTATAAAATAACGGGATTCGATTTAACAAGTGGGTTGGATTCTCTGTTGAAGTAATTTCTGAGTTGAGAGCATGAGAGGCAGAAGGGTGTAAGTAGACAGATGTTTAACGAAGGAGCAGCATGTACAAAAGTGCAAAGAAAGGAGGGCAGAACATTCTAAGAATCTGAGAAAAAGTCTTTGTGGCTTGAATTCAGAGAGGGAGCTTCTGGAACAGCAGTTGGGTTCTCTAGAATCACATTGACCATAGTCTTTTAACAGTAAGGGAATGTCATTTTGGTGTTTTCAGTAACTGAGTAAAATAATCATTATTTGCATTTCTAAAAAATGACATTGTCTGCTTGTGCAGAAAAGATTAATGGAAAACCTGTAAGTGGGTGTTGGCAAACAAATTAGTAAAGTCTTGTAGTAGCTAAGGTGAGAGGAACAAACATTTGGATTCTGGTAGAGGCAGAGGAAATGGAAATAAGTAGAATGACAAGAATTAGCAACAGTGACATAATGATATGTGTAGTAAATGTGTTCATGTTCATATTGCCCATCTAAGATCCTTCAGTGGCTGAAAATAGTTTCTTCAATTTTTTTTTTTTTTTTTTTACAAAATTTGATATAATTGCTTAAAAATGAATAACTGTCTATGATCATAAAATCATAGGCTTATCAAGACCCTGAATAGTTGATCTACTTCATTATCTCTCTTAAAGATAGGAAAATATAGTTCTATTAATGTCATTATATTCTTCTTGTCATGCAGATACAAGAGCTTGAAGTTTCTTCTTTTTTTTTCATTAAGGTCACAGTATCGTATATTATATAGTATATTATGTCTCTACTCCTGTCAAGAAGGTAAACAAGTTATAAGGGAAAAAAGTGGCACATATATTAAGTGAACTAAGGATATTCCAGATATCCTAAGAGATTCTAGAGAACATCTCTTCTTTCATTAGTCAGGCTTTTTATGTGATTTTTCCGATGTGAAAAAAGTCTTTAAAGGTGTGTGCATGTGTGTGTGTGCTTTTTAATCTCACCATTCTTTTTAGTTAAGGAACACTAAGGAAAAGTGATGTTGGACGTATGTTGAAACAAAAAACTCTAACCACCATAAATTCCTAAATAGTGTTTCTATTATTCTTTGTCCTCTTAGCTTTCCCATTCACCTACACTTTCCAATACCATGCCAAGTCTTACCAAATTAATATCTGTGAAGTATTTCTATAGTCTCATGATTTCCCATTCGCCACAGGAAAAAGTAGGCATCTTGATGAAGCATTTAAGGATCATTACAACTTGGTCCCAAAATAACCATTAAATTTTATCTTCAACTTTCTTCATATATAAATGCTCTACTTCAAGAAGTATAAGATGCTACTTTCACATGCTTTGTGTTTTCCTAATTGCATCCTATTTTACAAGACCTTTACAGAGAATTCCCTCTTCCCTCCTTTCATACATTAATCTCATATACAAGCTCCATTTTAAATTCTCTCAGAGCATCCCCTTTTCTCCATTAGTAATTATACCTGCCTTTTAATTTTTATATGTGTTTTCTTATTTACCTTGGGTTTATACTTGGTTTTATTAATTCAACTTTAATGAGAGCCAGGTCTATGCCTTTTGTATTTTATTGCACACTTGTGTGCATATTATATTTGCACAAAAGAAGCCGACACCGTATTTATGGATAGAAGCAATCTCACAGAAGAAAATAATTTTTATTTAAATAAAATAAATTTTATTTAAAATCTTTCTGGTTGTGCATTAAAGTTTAACTACCTTTACTGCCAATAAATTTTTTTATGTTTGATAAATTTTCTCCGTATGTGCCCCTAAATCAAGATAAATAGCTGCATTCTACTAGGTGGTTTTAATATTAATTTGCAACAATAAATGTTTGCCTTTTAAAATCTGATTATTTCATGTACGATCAGCATTTAATAATTATATTGAATTTTCTTCCTCATATCTTTACTTACTCATTTATATGTTTGAAACAAAATTAGCTCTTACTAAATATAAAAGCTTCACAATATAGAATTTTCCTCATGACTTTTTCTTATTGTAATTTAGTTAATTTTATGGTACAAATTGGTATCATTATGCTGGAAAATGGAAGAGATAAATCATACGATTTCATGTATATAGAGATCTAGGAGCTGAAAATGCATTCTTAAAATATCTCTATTATGGGGACACCTCCTAAATACTCTATTATGATGAATTGAATAAAATTTTAGTGAAAATGTTTATAATGTTTCAGAATATCAAGAGTATTTGCTGCCGCAAATTTAAAGCTAGACACATTTAATTAGACTAGCCAAAGGTAGGCCAATGAAGAAGACAGCTCCTTGCCCGCTCATTTAAAATACAACAACAACTGATGCTGCCTCACTTACAGGTCTTCTGGAAATAAATGAAAAGAGAATCTATAACATTACAACGTGATGAATTACATCATGAAGCAGCACAGTGAGGGTGCAAGCAAACAGATAGCCAATTTGTAAAACACATTTTCTGAAATAACTTGCTTCACATTGATATGGTAACCTTCATTAGCATGCAAAACATTCCATCTTTATTGAAAAAGTGGCATTTTCAATCCAAATATTTATAACAAATACAATTCAAATTGTTTTGTGCTTTTTAATATATTTTATTAGGATTGGTGATGGGTTTTCTTCATTGTTATGGCAGTTTCTATGATTTATATAAATGTCGCAGGATGTACTAGGAAACTCGTGTCAGAATAACATCTGGGTGTGATCTTGTATCCTTTCTTTGCGTGTTACTTAATCTGAATCTTGATTTATTTATTTATAATCACAGCACAGCTAGGAATATTAAGTATGAAAATTACCTGTTTGTAAAGAGAACAATGTATATAATAATTGATGCCTAATAAATGTTAGAATTTTTTAAATTGGCAGCTTATATTGCCAATTCATTAAGTACTTTTTCTTTTTCTTCCTTCTTTCTGTCTTTCTTCTCTCTCTCTTTTTCTTACTTTTTTTCTATTTTTATTTATTTTTAAGGCAAGGTGCAGGCAATAATGAAGGTAAGTAGGTAGGCAGGCAGGAAGAGAGAGGAGGAAGAAGCATTTTATTTGATTCATACTTAATTCATCTTTGTTGTTCTCTCTGACTCAAATCCAGGTCCTTGGGATATATGTGTACTTCCTTTGGATAGAGGTGGTAGATGTAACTGCTACTCCACCAGGATTAAGTCCTTAAAAAAAATTTTACCTCAGTGATTTACATGGCTGAGTTTTGTCATAACTGAAAAAAAAGAAAGAAAAGAAAAGCAAAAAAAAAGCAGTATATAAAACATGAAATTGCAAATTTACAATTTAACCTGTATTATTCTAATAACTTCTTGCTCAAACAACTGGTCTGATTTTTATCTCTTTAGTATTGTCTTTCTCCATGTATTCTTTGAAATTTGGGAGAATATACTGGTAAATTTTCTTGAAGGAGGGAAAACAGTGAAGGGAGAAAAGAACAAAAAAGAGCAAATGAAGAACATTCACCCTTTAATACATCTTTTTCAGCCTTTGTCACGCATGAATGGTTTACTACATAGTTTTAAATTATCTTAGGCAATAAAACTTGACTTGAGTTACCAAATTTGTCTTGAATCTCAGAAATGACTTTTCTAATCATTTAGATTAGAATTAGTTATTAATAATTTAATTTTTAATTTATTAGAACTTAAAATTTTTTTTTTAAGATTTTCATCTCTACTTCATTAGAAATAAAGTGTACTCTTCTGTAAACATTTCATTCTTCCTACTATTTTCAACATTGCCACTCATAAATGTGCCCTGTACAAATATATTCTATACATAAATATAAAGATAAATTTCCTCTTATTTTATCTTGCATTTTGAAATAGTGATTCAACAATCAATAATCACTTACTTGAACTCCATATATGCATTAGTAACTGAGTCATTTCCTGGAGATAAAAAGTCGAGCAATAGAGAAGTTCTATCCTTAACGTAAGTGATAGAAATCTACATGTTGTCCTATATCCTTCATTAAAAAAAAAGAAACTGTACTTTATGAGAAGTTATAATTCCTAGAAGACTCATGATTATACATGCCCAATGATATTGACTTGTGCCACTTTCTGATAGTAATGCATACTTTTATGAGACAGAAAAATAGAGGAATAAGAAAATAAAATCTCCCTCCCAAAAGAAAGCAACTGTATTTTGTCCTATCTTTTGTAGCTAAGATTTTAGAAAGGAGCATATTTATCAGGGAGATAATGACAAATTGAGAATGATGTTCTAGAGGGCAAAAATAATCCAAACTGGGTATGGAAAAAAGACGTATTTAGTGGCTTTTAGGAGAGAGGGGAAAACAATCATTTCCTTGAAGAACTGTAAATTTCTTGCCTGAAATACAGTTCTACTTAACTGGAATTTATCTCAGAGAAAAGGGGGATTAAAAAAGGAGAATATAGTTAATATAACTTGATTATGAAAATATCAGTAATTTTAAGGGCTCATTATTCTTTTTTGATGCAATGATTAGCAGAGTAGAGGACTCCTCATTGCAAATTGTTTACTTTCAGCACTTTGAAAATATTGTGACATTCCATTTTGTTTTGATTCTTTATTTGGGTTATATTTTTCTGGGATTTCTTGTTGTTTTTGTCTTTTGTTTTCTTTGGTACTATGCTTATTCCTGTGATTTAAGCTGAAAAACTTTGTTTCCTTACCTAGATGTGATGACCTTGTAGCCAGGTGAAAGTCTGCAGAAGGTAGGCCTAGGCCTGGTTGGCCTAGATGCTGGGTTTTCCATGCTGTGTAGGCCAAAGACTGCACCAGATTACAGATTTGAGTTCATCACTGGATGCAGGCCAAAGACACCAAAATTTAGGTTTCTCATGTCTTCCAGAGAAATTAGGTAAGGCAGAAGTGGAAAGGAAAATGTGCAAAGAAATTGTCTCAAATCATTCCCAGCAGTGTTAGATTATCACCATTGTCTCACTGCTATCTCCATCTCTGCCTCAAATAATTTTGGCCCTAGTGATGCAGGACCTCTGAAGTCTATCTAGTGATTTTCCCTGAGAGAGTTGCTGAACCCTCTGACTTTCCAGATTTGTACACACGCACACAACTACCCATGTCAGGGGTTGCAGGTCCAGCAGAGATTGCCAGCAGGATCTCTGTTCATTAGAAGGCTCTTCCTTAATCTTCCTAATGAAGTTTTTGGTTCAACAAATAAAATTCCTGAATCAGCTCTGTGTATACCTCATCTATCCATTCCCTGTGCTCTTTCCCATACGCTCTGCTCCCCATCCTCCCAGTATTCTTGGATGAAGTAATCTGTTTTCCACAATAAGAGCTATACTCTCCCCACTTAGATACAGTTCTTAAATGCGGGGGCACTGAACTGAAGACTAAATCCTTCACCCCTGGGAGGAACTTCAGTATCCCCGGTTTCTCTTGACCCAAGTGTTCAGATACTGAGAGGTATTTGTGCCAAGATAGTATCTTGTATTTTCCTTCATTTTCCAATGTCTTTTACCCATTTACTTCTGGATGTGCTGGTTGTTCAATTCTCTTCTTTTTTGAAGACTGTAGTTCTTAAAATACATATAGTTTTGTTGTGTCTTTGAGGAGGAGATACACTCGAGATTTTACCAGTCTGTTACAGTGAAACCATTGACTTTACCAAAATATATTAAAACAAGTCATAGACACTGCCTTCTGTCTACCAGAGTAAGATTGATTTATTTGTAGCTACATGTGCTCCACACAAGTACAGAGCTTATTCCTATTTCATGAGAAAATTATCTCCATGTGACACAATTATGTTTCTGGTGGAAAGTTTGAATTCTTTTGATATCAGGATTTTTTAATCTTTGATTTTGAGAAAAAGGTGATAAGGGCACCCATTTCAAATTGGGTAAGAACAGTGATCTTTTACCTATTTTAATTTGACTGTGATTATGAAGTTAAAACATCAAACAACACATGATGATTTTTTTGAATTTACTTTGATGGGGTTTTTGTAGTTATAGAATGATTCTGAACAGCAGTAAATACTTTGCTCTTTTTGTGATTTCCTCTAGACACATTTTATTTCTAATTAAACTTTTTTAATCTGTATAAATATTTATTTTATCAAATGATATCAATTACGTTGAAAAGAATTGTGTCAATTATTAGGCAATGGTAATGGATAACTTGGGGTGTGGAAAAAAGGATAAAATTTCAAAGGAAGCATAGTTCTCCTATAGTACCAAAATCTCCACTAGAAAAATAAGAAACTAATTAGAAATTAAAAATCAAAATAACAAATAATGAAATAGAAAGAAATATACATGGGGGTATTATAGCTACAGTTTCTAGAAAATAAAAACACTCATCTTATTGAAGGATATAATAGATACAATGTAGTCACTTTTAGAAAAAATGAATTTTTGTTTCTTTTTCAAAGCACTTTAATATGTTCAAAGCAGATAATTCAAACAAGAGGAAAAAAAATAAAAGTAAATAATCTTCCCACAGCTGATCTAAGTCTCCCAGAGGCAATTCTTGTGAGTGTGTTATTCTAGGAAGTTTATACACAAATGCAAGCAAATGTGTGTATACATAAATCTGATTTGAAAATATACAGATACATTCTTGCATTAGGCAGTATTATCTGTCTTCAGTTATTTGTTCTTATTTCTTGGAGACAGTTTCACTCCTGCACTTTGAAATATATTTTATTGTTTTGTTTTTAAATTTTTGTTTGAGCAGGTTATAGAAATAATGCTATAAAAATTTAAAGTTGCAAATGTAAACCTTAAAGCAGCCTATTCTCCAACCACCTAGTTCTATTCATTAACAGCAAATACAGCCAATTTCTTGAATATATTCCCAGAGATTGCCAGATATTCCATTTAGTTACAAGTACATATAATATCTTCCACACCAACAGATTCACATATACACAGGCTTTTTCATACACAAACTAGCTGCACTTTATGAATAAAATATAACAAATTATATTGCAGATGATTTCATTTCATCTTAATATTTTCTTCTTACTGCTATATAATATTCCATGGTTTATATGTACTTAAATTATTTATGCAATCTTCTTTTATGAAAAATTTAGTTTCCTATGTTTTAATATTATGCACAAGGCCACAGTACATACATTAAAGTATACAACAGAATATATATAAAAGTAAAATATTAGGATATACGCCTAAAATTGAATCGTTAGAGCAAAGGCATATGCAAATAAAATTTTCATAGATGACATAAAATTCCTCTCCATATTTGCTGTATAAATTTGCATTTCTACAAGCAAAGTACATGAATGCTTCTTTTTACACATTCCATACAACATGATTTTGTTTAACAAAATAACTTGATTTCCAACTAACGATTCTCTTAAAGTATTTATTCATGTGGCCTTGTTTTAAATATCTGTTAGTGAAGTAGATTACCTTTTTTTCATTTCTGTAAATTCCCTTCTTATACTTTATCCACATTTCTATTGGACTGTTGTTTTTTCTTATTTGGTAGAATATTATATAACGAGGTGATTTACAATATATCAATTATATAAATATATATGTGTGTATGTGTGTTTATATATGTATATATTTCTATAAGTGCATCATGCAGTTATTTTCTATGTTTATTATATATTTTCCTGTCATAAGTTTTTATTATGCACTGATTTACTAACATTAATTTTATGGCTTTTGCTTGGGGTTTGTGTTATTTTATAATCTGAAATTAAACATATAATAAAGAGTGATATAGGATTCATTTTTCTCCAGGTAGCCAACACTATTTCAAAATAATAATACTTTTAAAAGAATGCAGACATAAAGGTAAATAAACAGGCATGAAGGAAGAGAGAAGAGGCATTTATATATTTATTTACTTATTCATTCATTTTGGCTTTGCCCCCTGACCCCACGTTATGAACCTGGGTTCTTGGGTTTTACGTAGACTATGCCAGACCCACACACCTAACGCCTGGGCCTCCAGGGCCACTGAATAGCTAATTTTTAATATAAATTTATAATGTCAATTTTATCATATAAAATTTTCTACATGCATTGAGTACTATCTCTGGATTCTATTTTATTCACTTGAAATATCAGTCCTTTCATGAGTCAGAACACAGTTATTTTTTTCTACTAAAATACATAATATTTGATAAAGCTGGAACTGTTATTGTCTTCTTAGAATTTTCTTTGATTTTCTTTGTGCATATTTTTCCAGAAAGAATTTTGAATGGATGCATTTTGTTTGAAAAACTATAGAGATTGACATTAAAGCACAATAGAAAATGATATTTAGGGGTATTTAGTCATATTTATTGATTAACTTTGGAAGCCTTGACAATTTTCTGATTTTGAGTGTTTTTATTTAAATATAAGGTATGTTTTTCTTTTTTAAAATCTGCATTTATGGTAAAAACTGTTTTACCTTTATAATAACCAATATTATTACTGAATGATTTCAAATTAAACATTTACATTGTAGAGTCAATAGCTGGACTGACTGCTACTAAAAAATTAAAGATAAAGTTTAAAAATAAACAAGTAAATAAAAAGTTAAAAATAAATTTATGAGAGTATATTCAATTTATTTTAAAATTATAAAAATAAAACATTTAAAAGGGTATGAATAATGATCTATGTCATTTAACAAAAAGGCAAAAATGAATATTCTTAGTTTCTTAATATGGCTTTAAAATATCCTCATTCCTTCCTTCCAGTAAATAAAAATTTTTAAATTCACTTCTCTACTATGTGTGCTAGTAATATAAAATAATTTCATCTATCTGTTGTTTATTGTGAGTTGCTTTATTGTCAATACAACTTAGATGATTTAATAGGAAGTGCATGCACCTGAAATGTTAAAAACTTCAAATAATGGAAAATACAGTGTCTATTTAAGGTGCCCATTTAATAAAGGGATGGTTTATACCATAATTTTTATTTATTTGAAATTAGAGAATGACAGAATTAGAATGACAGCAATATTTTATATTATTACATGACACATATAATCAATAATCAGTGCGTGTACTTTTATTTAGTCGTTTACATATCTTTTTACTAACTGGACTGGTGATGATAAACAGAGATTTATATACTGATGTCAATTGTCAATTGTGTACAGCTTGAACTTATATAGTGCTATGATGCAATGTTCCTTTAATACAATTAACTAAAAATGGAACTTCTTGTTTATTGACTCTTAACAGTATGGTTGTATTTTATATATCTTCCTTATAGTAACTCATATTTTTTATATTTATACATTATAAAATTCACTTACTATAAGTATACTGCTCAATGCTTTTTTAGTAAATTCATGTAGTTTTTAACTCTCACCACAGTTCAGTTCTAGACACTTCCCTAAACCAAACGATTCTTTAATATCCGTTAACAGTCATTCCATATTTTCATTCTCAGTTCTAGGCAAGAACTGGTCTGGTTTTCTTCACTGTTGTTTTTTTCATCTGTAGGCTTTTAATGCAAATGGAGTCATACAATTTTTAAGCCTTTTGTATATATGAGCTTTTTGACATTTAAGCTTAATTATAATTTTGATAAATTGTAGCATACATGTAATTTATTTTTTATAACTGAATTGTAGTCTTTTGCAAAGATATACTGCATTTTATTTATCCATTTACCAGTTGATAGACATTCAATAATTTCCTAGTATTGACTATTATGAATAATGCTACCACAAACTTTTGCATGTAGGTTTTTATTTCTCTTGGGTACATACCTAGGAGTAAAATTGATGAATCATACAATTATAAGTTTAAATTTATATGAAATTGCCAAACTATGAACCAAAGTGACTGTATCAGTTTCTAACCAGCATTATTAGAAGTTTTAATTTCTCCATTAAGTTCACCAATTCTTTGTATCATCTGTCATTTATTTTAAACAATCTAGTGGTATCTCCTTGTTTTATTTGCATTTTTCTAAAGATGCTGAGTATTTTTTCATGAAAATCATTTACTATATGCTTGTCTTTATGTATGTCTGTTGAGCAACACCTAACAAAGCTGAGCCAGTTCTCACTCTTCTGACACTAAAACTTCTGGTTTGGGCTTTGAGGTGGTAAAACTGCTATTCACATTTCAGGTGAGAGTGGAGATATAAATATACCCAGGCATGAAGAGCAGAGATTCTTACTGCTCTTCTCGGAAGCTGTAGAAGTATTCCCAGTATAGACTGAAATTTGCTAGCCTCCATCAATTTCCAGAGCCCATTGGCTGTTCTGACAATGTTGTCCAGTTCACACTTGATTTCTGTGGGTGTTGTGTTGGGGGAGAGGATAAACTTGTCACCTTTGTCTGACTACCACATCCAGAGCTTCATCTTTGATAATTATTGTTATGCCTTTCAGTAAAGTCTCATTCTGTGATGCAGTGAAAATAAAAGAATAAGGAAGAAAATTTGGTTCTTTATGAAAGACAGTTTAAGAAATGCTGCTTCTTATTAACAACTTAGGTTTCTTTCCTTTACACAGTGTCTATATACTTCCTACTCTGATTTATACCATAATCAGCTATTTTAATTTCTCGTCTTTCTCTTTCTGCCTTCCACATTTGACTTCAATATATAAATTGTTATTTTAGTATTTAACTTTATGAATTTAAAATCATATACATAAACTTTTAAATATTAATTAAAAACCTGGCGACTAGAAATGACAAAATTAACGTATTTGAACTTCCACTTGTCTCTGTTCTATTTTTATATTTTATTAATTATAAGATTATATGTTATTAATGTTCACAACATTCACAATTTCTTCTGTAATTTTAATCTCATTTACTTTAATAGAAAACCAAAGTGAAAGAGATTCAGTATAAACACTACTAAAGGAGGCCTTACAAATTCAATGAATGTCAAAAATAAGGGTTTTTTTTCATTTTTTATGTGTTGAAATTTGCTTAGAATCAATCTTATTGCTGGCCAAAACAAACAAAAAGAATCCCAGAAGCAAAGTTAAGATCAAAAGTCAAGTCGCTGATGCAGGACACCCTTGCCATATCAGTAATGATAACAAAACAATTGCGTGGGTGCACATCTTCAGATTCCTTTCTTGCCAAATCCCCTTTTCCGCATCCTTTTGGGGCCATCTGAACCTACCTGTTCCCTCTCCCCTGGCCCCCAAGTCCCACTAAAGCCCCTTTTCTGCATCTCTTTGGGCCATCCCCTTTTTCCTTGCTCCTTAAAAAATGCTCCCATTCTTCCTGAGGAATGAACTGGTTATTTTGGACATGAGTCCACCAAACTCCAAGTTATCCCGAACTTGAATAAAAAAACTCTTCCTTTCATTATCAAAATATTTTCTCCATATTTGATAGTAGGTGACAGTGAGGGCAGTAAGAGCCCAATGCTAACAGTACCAGGTTTTGTTGTCCTTGTTTCATAATTTATCATTTGGCTAGCTGATATAAAAAACCAAGTTCTTCTTTTAGAGGTATGCAGAAAAGTAGATTATCCTCATCTTTGCACATTGTTTTTTTTTTTTATTTGTCAGCTACCCATATATGAGAATGACCCTGTTGTTGACTCACACTTTCTTTCCTTTAGGGTTTTTGCAGATATTGTTCTACCAGCATTACATGTTTATTCTGGAATAAAAGGCTTTTTGCCTTTTTTCTCCTCTGGATAGGTTGATATTTTGTACCTGAATTTACAATAACTTTAAATTTACTAGGGTATGATTCAATGTTTATTTTGTATCAGTCTTTTTTTTCTGTGACATGGAGTGCCCTTTCATCAATAGATTAAATAATTGTTATTATAAATATTTTTAAAATTTCATTGCTATATATTTGTTTAGTACTGATTCTTCTATTTGGGAAACTAAATATCCATATGTTTTGTCAAGTTATGACTGATCTTACTTAGCATTATTTTTGTATTTAGTGTCCTTTATTTCCATTTTATTTTTTCAGTCTTGCTCTTTATATTCTTTATTCTGTTTTTGGAGGTGTCTATTCTGAGTTCCATTCTACTATATTCCTCATTTCTGATATATATATATATATATATATACATATATATGTATATATATGTATTTTTTACTGAGATGTGATAAATTAAATTTCAACTCCTATTATGTTCATATAAACTTGACATAGAGGTAATCGACTCATGTGAATTCTCTCTTTTCCCTGTGATATATTCATCTACAGAGCAGGTAGCTTTATGTCATGTCAGACTGATGATGCCACGTAACAAGAGGGTGCAAAAAAGTTATTTACATAATTGAGTTCACTGGGGAGAGTAGGGCAAGCCTCTTGGCAAGTTCAGGGACTTGGGAAACAGCGCGGGGAGATGGAGTCTGAACATCAATGTGGTACAGGATGTGAATTCTACATACAGGCAGGGATTTGCATGGCTTGAATCTGCTACTAGCGTTAAAGTCGAGAACATTAGAAAAGTGCTGAGATGTGGGGGCACAAAGACAAGAGGGTGAAGAGAGGCAGTATTTACTGTTAACAGTTCAAAAAAGTGGATTCAGACTCTTTATTGTACCCTCTCATACTGAAAGAATGCCTCTGTAAATATGATTTAACGTGTGCTTCCTTGTGCAGCACTATTTCTGCATACTTGTATTAGATTTGCTAAACAGATTGTGCTGACTTCCAGCTCACCCGACTTTTATTCTTCCAAGCGGAAGACTGTTTATATCTCATTTTATAGTATAACCTGACAAAGTTTACAGAGATCTGAAAAAGCAGGATTCTCTCCACATCTTCCCACACGTTTTATTAATGCTTGTGGTTCATCGCTCCAGTTTCCTCCTGCAGTTACCAGAGTCAGAAGTTATATTGATGTCGTATTTTGGGGATTTCAATAAAGGAAGTAGATGATTTTACTTAACATTATTTCTGTACATTCAATTCCTCTACCTCATTCTTTCTTTTTATTATGGTACTATTTATTATTTCTTTAGTTCACAGTGCTAAATTCTTTTTAGGATATTAATATTGCACCTCAGTCTATATTTCACACCACACCTACCACCAGCGTTGCCGTATCCCTTACCACCACTTTTTGCCCTTATCTCTCTCTCCCCTGTACCATAGCCAGTCCTGTGCCTTGCTATTTTTGTTGGAATTCGAATCTTCATTTGTTTCATTTCATTATATCCCATTAGTGAAAATATCCTGTATTAACATTTTTCTTTCTTTCTTCACTTTCTCAACATGATACCCTCCAGTTCCATCCAGCTTGCAGCAAAGAACACAATTTCATTATTTTTAAATAGCAGCATAGAATTCCATTGAATATATGAACCATAGCTTCTTTATCCAGTCATCTGTTAATGGGCATCCAGGTTGTTTCCATGTCTTAGTTATGCTGAATTGTGCTGCTCTGAACTTAGGGATGAAGATGTTTTTCCTGATTGGAGATTTTGTGTTCTCTGGGATGTGCCTCAGAGTGGAATTGGTGGATCAAATATTAAATCCATCCTTATTGGTTTGAGGAATGTCCATACTGTTTTCCAAAGAGGTTGCACCAGTTTACATCCCACTAGCAGTATAGGAGAGTTTGCTTTTCTCCACATCCCTCCAGTACTATTTCCAATCTTTTCTCTATAGGCTATTCTCACTAGTGTTAGATGATATCATCTCATTGTAGCTTTTATTTGCATTTCTCTCATCATGAGTGACGTAGGACACTTTTTCAGGTATCTATAAGCCATCTGTGTCTTTAGAAAGGTCTCTATTCAGCTCTTTGATACATTTTTTGAGTGGGTCATCTGCCTTTTAATGTTGAGATGTCTGAGCTCTTTTGTATATTTTAGAAATTAAGATTTTATTTGTTCTTGTTTTGCGAATTTCTTCTTCAATTTCATGGGCTATCTTTTTGCTTTACTGGTGATTCCTTTTGCTGTGCAGATACTTTTCCATTTGATGTAGTCCCAGTTGTTTAGTTTTGCTCTGGCTTCTTTTGCTGTTCCTCCCTAAAGACCTCTTTGAGGTTGATATCATGGAGTGATTTCTCCACATTTTGTTCTAGGTATTCTGTGGTTTTGGATCTTATTGTCCAGGTCTTTGATCCATTTTGAATGACTTTCGGACACGGCTGTAATGAGTAGTCTGGTTTCTTTACTTTTCATTTCTTATTTATTTATTTATTTTTGAAAGATGTCTTTCCAACTTTTCCAACACCATTTATTGAATACTTTCCTTCCCCCATTGTATGTTCTAGGCACTTTTGTCAGACTAACTAGGTGTGGTTTTATTTCTGGGCTTTCTATAGATTCCACTGATCACTGTGTCTGCTTTTTGTTCCAGTATAGTTTTGATGACAATCACTCTGCAATGTAAATTGAAGTCTGAAAGTGTGATATCCCCACTACTCATTTTTTTTTTCTCTTAGAATAGCTTTGGCTATTCAAGGCTTTTGGTGATTCCATATGAACTTCAGTACCATTTGCTCCAACTCCTTGAAATATATCCTGGGGATTTTGATGGGAATATCTTTGAACCTGTGTATATTGCTTTGGGTAGAATGGCCATTTCTACTGTGATGAATCTTGCAATTCATGAACATGGGATGCTTATTCATCTCTGTGTCTTCTATTACTTTTGTGAAGTTCCTATAATTTTCATTGTAGAGATCTTTCACCTCCTTTGTTAATTCCCAAAGTATTTGAAATTTGAATGGGATATCTTTCTTAGTTTCTTTCTCCTCTACTTCATTGTTTGCATCTAAGAATACTACTGAATTTTTTTGTGTTTACTTTATGTCCCTCCACTTTGCTGTATTCATTTATTCTTTCTAGCAGTTTTCTAGTGAAGTCTTTAGGGTTTTTTAGGTATAGTATCAGGTCATCTGCAAATAATAGTTTTATTTCCTTTTTTCCAATTTAGATCTTTAATGTCCTTGTCTTATTACTCTGGCCTAGACTGTTGAACTATGTTGAACAGTATGGTGTCAGTGGACAACTTGTCTTGTTCCAGATCTCAAGAGAAAGACTCTCAATTTTTCACCATTAATTATTATGTTGGCTGTGGGTTTGTCATATATTGCTTTTATTATGTTATTATGCTCATTCTTATTTTGGCAAGGGTGTTTTATCATGAATGGGTATTGAATCTTGTCAAATGTTTTTTCTGCATCTATTGAGATGATGATGTAGATTTTGACTTTCACTTTGTTGATGTGGTGGATCACATGATTGATTTGTATATGTCGAACCATCTGAAACTCTTGCTTACTCTCATTTAATTCATATAACTCTGTGGAATAGCTCTTAGTTAGCCTTATTTTTCAGGTGAGCAAGCTAAATCACCAAGAAACTGGTACTTTCCCAGAATTATTTAATAAATGAGCTTAATTTTGACCTCTAATGCATCTAACTGTAAGTTTTGTATTTATTTTGGAACCTCAAAAGCTCATTATTTAAAGCAACACAGAACAAACAAGAAACCTGTATCATGAAAAGAAAATGTAAACACATATCATCTATGACAATCCTGTATAAACAATGAATAACTTCAGTGTGTATTCTACAAAATTTCTGTTTTTTTCTTTTCCCCCATGTGTCTTTTATCTCATTTTCCTTTGCTAAATTCAAAAATTTTACCTACACTTTTCATGTTTATGTCATTAAAATGTTGCTGAGTTCAACAAATTATATATAGATATGTATGTTTATTTATATATACGAGCCTATAATATGACAAAATCCTTGAAATGAACAACTCTATTTATCAAAAGCAAAATTAAATTATAAAAATTGTTGACCCAGAAAAGTCACAAGACTATTAATATATTCTCTGTATATTATTGCAATTCAAGTGAATGCAAATGATTTTGCAAATAAAAATTGAGAACCATACAAAGAGAAAAAATATACAGCTGGCCTCAGAGTTTTAGACAAATATTCAATGGCATAGATAACTGAGATGTGTTTGAATGAAAGTATAATTCACAATGGAAAATATTATTTTAAGTCACTGTATCATTCAAATTAGGCAATAACATATATCTTAATAATGAAAAAATGCATGTATTACATACTTCCAATTTTAGCATCTTAATTTTGAATGTTAATTTTTTTCTTAAAGTGCATTTTCTCTCTCATAATAAATTTGCAGCCCATAGTTTTCTTAAACATATTTCATTTCATGTATATCTTGACTTACTTGATCAAATATTTTACATATCTATTTAAAATATAGAAACGCTAAATGTCTGAAATGTAAAATTCACTCAGTGGACATACTTCATCCAAGTCAACTAAAAATCTATGGTGAATCAACATTGGTAAGAACTAAAACTTTGACAAAACAATATCTTAAAAGATGACTTCATTCCATGAAGATAAATTCATAAATCTTCTCATACAATAAAATTACATTTGAAAATTAGCAGGAGGTGTGTGTATGCTTGTTTACCTTTGCTTGAGAGATGATTCCCAAGAATAACTTTGCTTCCAAATTTGATTTAGGTTCTTTAGGGTTCCTTGGTCACTTATTGTTAAAAGATTATGTTCCAGGCTTGTCTGGTGAAGTAGTGGTTTCATCAGCCACCTTTGGTGGAGGGGTTCATAGTCTGGTGATGGAGGTTTGCAGAAAGGGGACAACCAAGATGAACAGCTAAATAAAATAAATAAATGCTTCTTCCTCTTCTCTCTCTTTCTACTTGTCTGCTTGCTCACCTTCATTCCTGCCTGTATCTTTCATTTTTAAAAAAAGATAATGTTCCAGTGTTAGCATTCAGGTATCTAGAATTCTATCCCCCCAATAAAATCACTAACAAATGAGCCAATGAACTACAACATCAACAAAAAGTTATTGCAGTTCATAAAAGTCTTCCCTTTATTTCCTTTCTCATTTCTCAATCTTGTCATTCATTTCTTTGGAAATGCTTGCTTTTGTTGCCTCTGTCACTGCCTTTACTGATGATGACAAGCACCTTGGGCACCACTAATAAGAAATAAGACTTATTTCTGAAACTGAGAATGGTTTTCACGACTCAGCAGTTACAGTGGTCTTTAGATCTGATCTAGCCCTATTCTGCCTACCCACTAATTTTCTTCTCCCAGTAAGTGCTATGTGGTTTAGCCTTCTTTCCCCCTCAATTCATTCCTTCTCAGAGCTGATGTCTATAAGGGGATTTTGCTATATATCAGGCACAAGTGAGACTTCTTTTCTTTTCTTGACTGTTCTTGAAGTCTGGCTTACATGGCTAACACAGGAAGTACTCTGTTTGCTCAGCAGTTATACCTTGCTGTCTTTTTTTTAGCTTCATGTCTGTTTTAGACAAGACTCCTTACCAGTCCATAATTTCCAGACTCCTTAAACATAATGTAACTTTCTTATTTATTCATGTCCTTTAATTTTAAATGTATTTTACTGTGATAAAATTGGTTTACAACATTATATGTTTTATGAGTTCAGGTTCATCCTTTATCAAATGTATGATAACACCACATTCATCACTGATTTTTCTAAAAATCTTCCACCATTGCCATTGGTCACACTTTGTCCTTAGCTCTCATAACCATTCTTGCTCCCTCTGGGAACCTCAATTCTGCTGTCATAGTTGAAGGGTTATTTTCTTTTATTTGTTCTTTTACTTTATTTATATTCCACATATAAATCAAATAATCCAGTATTTATCTTTCTGACAACATAATTCCTTTGAGCTCCATCAATGTTGTTGCAAACAACAAGATTTCATAATTTTTAAAAATAAATAACGGAGTGGTATTCCATTGTGTATTATACCATAGATTCTTTATCCAATTACCTGTCTATGGGAACTTAAAAGTTTTTCATATTTTGGCTATTTTTAGTAGAGCTGTAATGAACACAGAGATGCATATATTTTTTAAATTAGCTCTTTCAAATTTTTCAGATAGATTCCTAGAAGTGGAATTGATAAATAATCTGGTAGTTCTGCTTTTAAATTGTTGAAAACGACCATACTATTTTCCAAACTGACTGCCAATTTACGTTCTCACCAGTAGAGGATTCCTTTCTCTTCACACTCTTACCAACGCATTGTCTCTATTCTCGTTGATGTAAGTCAATAACATATGTGTAAGGTTATATGTCATTGTAGTTCTGATTTGTATTCCCTAATAAGTGATGACAAACATTTTTTCATATACCTGTTGGTCAGCTGTGTATCTTCTTTGGAGAAGTGTTTATTCAAATCTTCTGGCCATTTCACGTGTTTGGATATCAACCTCTTGTCTAAGGTACAGTGCGCAGATAATTTCTCTCACTGGTTGGATATCTTTTTGTCTTGATGATATTTACTGTGCTGTGCAGAAACTTTTTAGTTTGATCTAATGACATTTATTTATTTATTTTTATTTCGTTTCTCTTGCTATGCGAGTTAAGTCCCACAAGTCATCTCTAATACCAATATCATAGAATATATTGCTTATATTTTCTTCTGAGTATTTTATGATTTCAGGTCTTTTGCACATAGTAATCAATCCATTTTGAATTCATTCTGTGTTTGGTATGAGAAAGTTATCTAATTTCATTCTTTTGCATGTGACTTCTGGATTTCCCAACACCATTTGTTGAAAGGACTTTACTTTCTCCATTGTAAGAATTTGGATCCTTTGTCATAAGTCAACTTACCATATTTTGTTTGAGCTCATATTTGGACTCTGCACTATATTCCATTAATTGTGTATGCGTTTTTATTCCAACAAAATATTTTTTATTACTACTTTTTGTAGTATAGTTTGAAATCGTGGAGTGTGATACATCTAGTTTTCCTCTTTCTATCATGATTGTTTTAACTTTCAGGGTCTTTTGTGGTTTTAAGCAATTTTTAGTATTGTTTGTTCTACTTCCCGAACAATGTCATTGGAATTTTTCTAGAGGTTATATTTAATCTTTATATTGTTTTAGTTAGCATGGCCATTTTAACAATGTTAATTGTTTCCATCCATAAGCATGAAATATCTTTTTATCTCTTTGTATCTTTTACTTCTTTCAACAATATCTTTTTTAAAAAAATGGTTGAGGCAGGAATAAAGGTGTGTAGACAGCAGACAGAAAGAGTAAGAATGAAGAATCACTTTATTTATTATGCTTAGTTCACCTTGGTTGTTTCCCCGACCCAAGGTCTTGATTGGGATATATGTGGACAATGCCCAGTATATTAAACCAGGACGACAACAGGGCACACCTCAACAATGTCTTAAACTTTTCATTGTGCAGGTATTTCACTTACTTTGTTAAATTTATTTTGATGTAATTTTAAATTGAATTGTTTTCTTAAACTCTTTTTTATCTCATTGTTTATATAAAAATGCAAACAGACTTTTGTATGTTGATCTTGTAGCCTGCCATTTTACTTTACTCATTAATTGTTTCTTATAGTTCTTTAGTGGATGCTAAGGATTTTCTTGAATATGATCATGTCACCTGTAAATAGTGGTAGTTTTACTTATTTTCCAAATTGAATTCTTTTTATTTCTATTTCTTGTCTAATTGCTCTGATTATGGCTTTCAATATTATGCTGAAAAGTAGTGACAAGAGTGTAAATCCTTATCTTTTTCCTTGGTCATAAAGAAAAATCTTTCAATTTTTCACCTTTCAGTATGATGTAAACTCTGGGCTTATCACATAGAACTTGTACTATGTTGAGTATTTTTCATCTTAGTCCTATTTTATTGTTTTTATTCATCATAAATTGATGCCATATTCTGTCAAATGCTTTCCCTGAAACTATTGATAGGGTGGTATTTTTTCCCTTCCTTTTGTAGATGGGGTGTATACATTAATTGATTTGTGTATGTTGTATCAGACTTGCATCCCTGGAATAAATCTCACCAAGTCGTGATGTATGATTCTGTTGATGTATTTTTGAACTTGGTTTGCTAACATTTTGCTGAGAATTTTTTATGTATGTTTAACAGAGATATTGATTGCAATTTTTTCTTTTCTTTCTGTCTTAAATTTTTTTTTCTTTTGAGGTACTAATCTGCTTTTAATATCAGATTAATGCTGTTATACACGGTATTTGGAAGCATTCCCTCTTGTTCGATCTTTGGAATATTTTGAGAAAGAGAAGTATGAAGTCTTTGAAAGTTTGGTAAAACTCAGTAGGAATGCTATCTGGTCCTGGGTTTTTCTTTTTTTGGGAGACACTTGATTACTGTTTCACTTTCCTTGATACGACTAGTTTGTTTAAGTTTTCTATTTCTTCCTGATTCAGTATTGAAAGGCTATCTGTTGGTTGGCCACAGGTACCATTTTAAGTGGTATTGTACCTTTTGCTCTTATTTCTTGACAGTCCTGTCATTTTAATGTGAATGCCAATTTTTCCCCATTTTTAATAAACCAGTTTTGTCTTCATGTGGTGCAAAAGGTGCAGTTGAGTTGCCCTGGGCCCATTCTGTTGAGGACCCAGTCTGTACCTTTTGCCCTATGTTAAAGATGGTTACTGCTATCCCCACACACTGTGAGGAAATTGGAGCTCCTTGGGAAGAGGATTCAAGCTCCCCACATGTGCACCTGTCTCTTCAAAGGGAGCAGCTCATCCACCGCAGCATGGTTGACCTTCAGGTATGTACTATGAGGATTATTTATGGCACTCTGGGTGTTATCTCTGGCACTGTGGGGGTTATTCGTCATTTCTGGCACTGGGTTGGTGAAAGTGACATGTGTTTTAGGCAGGGAATTCTAAATGGAGTTCATAGTGGTGACAAATTTGGTTTTCTCCAAAGGTGCCAAAATTCCTTACACTGGTTCTAACCATTTGTATTTAGACCCACCGGACCACATGCTGCTACTATGCCATCACTGATTGGCATTGCGTAGTACTTTGTTTCTGGCCTAGCTGCTCTGCTCCTGCTCAGATTCCTCTGTCTCCTCCTCTCCCCTTAGTCACCAGTGCATAAATCTGTCCTGTTTTTGCCATTCCAATATCCCATTTTTGTCTCAAGGAAATACAGTCAGCCTAGCTATATGAGTCTCAGAATTTGTCCATTTCTTCTGTATGTTCATTTCCTCTCTAATTTATTGGTCCATAGATATTCACAATAATATCTCATTCTCTTTTGCATTTTTGTGGTATCTGTTATCCTCATTCATTTCCAGTTCTAGTTATTAGAGTTTTCTCCCTTTTTTTCTTCATGAGTTTAAAGGTTTAGCATTTAAAAAAATCTTCTCAAAGAGCCAGCTCTTGGTTTTATTGATTTTTATTTTCTTTTTAATTTTTATTTTGTTTATGTCTACTCTATTTTATATTATTATCTTCCTTCTACTGTTCTTTGGGTTTCATTTTTTCTTGTTTTATTAGTTCCTTTAGGTATAAATTAGATTTTTTAATTGATATTTTTACTGTTTCTTGATACAGGTTGGTATTGCTAAAATTTTCCTCTTAGTATTGCTTTTGTTGCATCCCATTAGTTCTGATAGCCCTTGTATTCATTTGTCTTTGTCTCTAAGTACAGAACTTTTTCAGGAAGCCTCTGAAGCTGCTTAACTCTGATCTCAAGATGTTGTGCAAGTAGATTTTTTTCTCCAGAGGCACGACCAATAGATAAAAACCTGGGAGCTGTACCTCAGATTACAGATAGGCCAATATTCCTGTAGGAACACAAATGGAGAGGTGCAGGTGTGTCTCAGGGACTGTGGAAGCCATATATTATAAAATGCCTTCCTTATGGACTTTTCTTGATCTCTGGTTTGTAGCACTAGGAGGGAGCTGTTAATGGGACTTTTTTCAAGCATTTTCCACAGACAGAGCTTTTCCTTGGAGTTTGTAACGACTAGTGGCTGGAGGCAGGAAGGCAGGCACCAGGGTTAAGTGTAGAGGCCAGGCCAGGGGTGTGGCAGCTGTTTTGTGGGAGCCTGCTGTAGTTAGGACCTTCTCCGAGGAACGTTCCAGAGGGAGCTGAAACTGCTTTATGCTACCAAGAAGTTACAGAAACAGAGCTTTTCGCTAAGGCAGAAGCCCCAGCTGCCTGTGCCTAGGAGTTAAAAACACAGTAGTCACCACTGATGGTGGAGGGAGGAGTGTTTAACCCTCCAACGTGGTGGTGGTGGTACACAGAGAGAGAGCACCCTATAGCATCTCTGTTCTCCGGGAGACGATCCCTTTCTCTCAGACCTCCCACTAAAGTTTTAGCTTTAACAAGTGCAAATCCTTTTGTTAGATCTGTGCACACTTCACCTATTTTCTCTCCTGCTCTGTGTCCCCATAAACGTATTTGCTGTTCAAGGGAAAGTCATTCTTTTTTCCATGTCAGGTTGTATGCACTCCCTTCTCCAATACAAATCCCAGTTGCGAGGGCAGACACTTTGGGAGTGAGTCCTTCAGTCCCTAGGAAGAGGTTCCATGTCATTCTTTCTTCACAACCCTGGGTCAAGGGCTCCAGTGTGATTTTTATATTATTATTATTAAAGGAAAGGTATAGACAGTAATGAAGAAATGCAGAGGCAATTTTATTTTATTTTATTTATTTTATTTTATTTATTTCATTTTATTTTACTTAGCTGTTCATCTTAGTTGTTCTCTTTGGCCCCAGGGTACAAGCCTGGGTCCTTGGGATGCATGAGGCTGACCAAACCACTATTTCAGGGTACACTCCTATGTGTTCTCTGCATGAGACTGTAACCTTTCCTACCCTTTCAGGTATTTTCTATCAGACGCTGATGCTCCAATTCTCTGTTCTTTTTCAAAGGCCTATGTTTCTGTGTAGATACATGGGGAAGGCGATGAACCCAGGATGGTGCTACTTTGCCATCTTGGAATCAAGGCAAACATTTAATTATTACATTCCTCCTCATACTCACCATATGCACTTTTTTTTTTTTTAAAAAAAAAAAAGAAAGGTGCAGAAAGAAGTGAAGACAAGTAGGAAGGCAAGCAGGAAGAGAGGAGAAAGAAGCATGTTTATTTTATTTAGTTTTTCATTTTGATTGTTCTCCCCAACCCTGGATCTTGAACACATGTGCTATGGTTGAATGTGCACTACATTTAGTGAACTTATCCACTAGGTTACCAGGGTACACACATATCCACTTTTGAAAAAATGAATTCATATTATTTTATGAGTACAAGAGGAAAGTATAGAATATTTACAAACTGACATCCTGTTGTCATATTTTACAAATACTTATTTTAAAAATCAATTTTATTAACTTGACCTGAGTTTGTTATATCTCTAAACATTTAAGACAATAGGTATTCTACAAATATTATATTGTGTCCTCTGAGTGCTCCCTAAGTACAGTTTATAACATAATCAGTTATTGAAAACTTTACTCAAACAGAAGTCTTTAATTTTGAGATTTTTCTACCAGATTTTCCTGTCTAGTCAAGACCAGTATATGTATATATTAACATGCATATATTACATATATGTCTTGGTCTTCATATTAAATTAGTCAATGTATGTGATAAAATAAAACATTTAGGAAAGTCTCACCTTCCTTTAAAGATCCAGGTTCTCCTTGCATAGTATTAGTGATCTGATAAAATATAGAGCCTCTTGGGTTTGGTCTGTTATTAATTTCACTCCCAGTCAGATACTTTTTTTCCCAAGTTGTGTTTGAAATGTGGTTTGTTTTCTTTTTGTTTGTATTTGTTGACTTTCCTTCAACGTTTTCTGAAGACTGAGTGACAACATAGCTCTGTCATTTTTTCTTTTCCAATAGCTATAATTATTGTTAATTAAATTTCTGCAAACTATGTATTATCAAATTATTTGCAGTTAATAGATTTGTGTTTTCACCAACCCAGAATTCACATTTCAGAATCATAGTGCAGACCACATTTTCTCAGTATTTTCTTTCCTTCACTATATTTTATCTACAGACAAATAAAAATATGAAAAAAATTCTAAAATCCTAATATATTTGAATTCATGCTTTATATAGAAAATATTGATTTATAATTTATTTTATAATTATTTTCATTTAATTTTTATAATGATTTTTTCCCAAGGAAATTCTAGTATCAAAGCTCTAAATTAAACCCTTTATACTCACTTTTCCAATTTCCTCTGGATGTTTAATATTTTAGAACTTACTTTTGATTTTCCCATTTTCACATAGTAGTTTACTCTTTTCTCACATCCCATGCCCTATGCTATTTATGTTCCTTTGCAATGTGTATATTATTCAGCTTTTTATTAAAATTTATAAAAAAGAATAAATAGCCATAAAAATTTGCTGTTTCATATTTATAATATTTTCTGTTTTAGATGTAGATACATTTATCATGAAGTTTTATCTATTTTATTAGAACATTTTCATGTATGGTTTTATTTACTATTAAATTTCTCTACATAAATTCTTTTTACATTTTATTGTGATTCAAGATTATTGTAATAATCTTATTTTCTATATTACTTGAAGCAGAATCACGTTAGTCTATAAATTTCATGTGATTATTTTATTTTTAATATTTTTCACACTGTATCTTGATGTGTGCAATATTTACTTAAAGTTTTTAGGTTCATTAAATATCATTCTCTTTTCATATACTTTTTCCTCCAAATATATTTATATATTTAACTAATTATTTTTAATTAATGTATTTTCCTTTTTAGAGACATTTTAAGCTTATAGAAAAATTGAGAAAAATAGCGTTCTATTATACTTCAACTCCTCATCCACATTTTCTCATATTATTAGCATATTGCATAGTCGTGTTATATTTTTCACAGTTGATATACTAATATTTTATTAGTATTCTTATTATCATTAACCAAAGTCCCTAGTTTACATTCGAGTTTACTCTTTGTATTGCTTTGCTGTATGTATTTTACAATCACATAGCCATTATCTATTGTCAGAGTTCATATAGATAAATTTCATTGCCCTAAAAATACCTTGTTTCAACCTATGTATTGCTCTCCATTCTTCCCTTTCATTTTCCCACACTGCCCCTGACAGACCTTTGGCAAACCCTACTCTTTCTAATGTCTCTATAGTTTTTTGCCTTTTCCAGAGTGTCATATAATTGGAATCACACAAGGCATAATCTTTTCAGATCATCTTTTTTTTAAACTTAGTAATAAACATTTAAATTTCCTCCTTGCCTTGTCATGTTTTTGTAGTTCTTTTTTTTATCACTGACCAACATTCAATTTTATGAAAGTACCATTATTTATCAGTTCACTATTTGAAAGATATATTGGTTGTTTCCAAGTTTTAGTAATTATGAACAAATATACTATAAACATTATTATACAAGTTTTTGCATGAACATTCCTTTTCAACTCATTTTCATAAATGCCAAGTGGTACAACTATTGTATTATGTAGTCAGACTTGATGTAGTTTTGTAAGATACAGCTAAACTTTCTTCTTCAATTGATATAACATTTTGCATTTCCATCAGCAATTAACAAGAATCCCTATCCATATCACATCAGTATTTGGTGTTGTTTGCATTTTGGATTTTTGCCATTTTAAATAGGTATTTACTGTACTTTGAGCATATTTTATCTACTTCCTTGCCATCTGTATATCTTCCTATTTGTGACTTGTCTTTTCATTATATTTAGAGTTTCTTTCCCAGAGAAGAAGTTCTCCATTTTAATACAGTCTAACATCAATTTTTGTTTCATGGATCATATTTCTGGTGCTCTGTTTAAAAACTTATTGCCAAAACAAAGGTCACCTAGATTTTACATTTTGGTCAATGATCCATCTTGAATTATATTTTTGAAGGTTCTAAAGGCAGTATCCAGATATATATCTCCATCTCTATTATCTGTATATTTCTATCATCTATCACTCAACTATACTTCATCTGTTTACATGTGGATGTTCATTTGTTCCCACATTATTTGCTGAAAAATTATCTCCATTGGGTTACCATGTTTTTTTGTCAAAGATCAGTTGCTATATTTGTGTGGTTCTATATTTGAATGGTTCTATATTTGAATGGTTCTATATTTGAAGTCTGTACACTGTTCATTAATCTATGTGTATTCTTTGACAATACTACACTATTTTGATTACTGTATAGTAAGTCTTAAAGTTAAACAGTGTTAATCCTCTGACTTCTTTATTCTTCAGTACTATGTTGGTTATTCTTGATCTTTGCTCAATTTGAATTTAAGCTTCAGCATCAGTTTGTTGATATTCACATCCACTGATATTGTAATTCCAAAGATTTTATATATAGACAGAAATGGAGATATTTAGAAATTCTATTTTGGTTTTTATTTTGGCATTTTTTCAAATATTCCTTATTTATTTTCAGCCCTGCTTTTTTTCTATTCTATTCTCTTGCTAGTGTTTAAAAATACTTCATCTATTATTCTATATTATGTATCAGTTAATTCAAATATGTAACATTCACGAGTATCTAATTATGCTGCTTATTGCTTTTGCTGACTCTCATGAGTGATACCTTGTTTTTTCATGTCTTTTGTTATTGTGGATTATGAATTTGTATTCAATATATTTTAAATATGAGAAAGATAACAGACCTTGATTAAGCATGTAGCCCTTCAGGGAAAATTTGTTTTCTAATCTAGAAGGAATAAGACACATAGGAGCATTATCCAACTGGATGACATAAAGTTAATTTTTTGAAATTTATTTTGTTTCCTTTTCCTTGTGATTTTTCTGAACCACAAAAGTAATATGTGTTTTAAACCCAGAAACTGCACAGTTCCTCACTTTCCCTGATCTTGTGACTTAGTATCTTAATCCATTCAGGCTATTATAATGATGTCCTATGGATTAAGAGTTTATAATAACACGTATTTTGTTCTCATAGTTCTGAAGCCTGGGAGTCCAATGTCAAGATGTCGAGATATTCAGTGTCTGGTTGAGGGACTGCTTCCTAGTTCATTACATCTTCCTCCAGGGAAAGGAACAAGGGAATTCTCTAGCGTCTATTTTGCAAGAGTACTAATTCTGTTCGTTGAAGGTTCTGCCTTCATGACCTAATCACATACCAATGTTTCCCAAATACCATCACTTTAGGGATTTGGTTTCAACATACATGGTCAATTGATGTCCTTTGATAAGTCACTTAGCATATATCAGCACATTAGTACAACAAGAGCTATTTTTCAAATGATGTTTAGTTTTCTCCTGTGGATGTCATGACTTTTCTCCAGGATCCAAGTGACAGTGTTCCCTATTAAGGTTTGCCAGAGCTTTTGTATGATTTGTTTTGTTTTGTTTTATTAGCTTCAGATACTTATATTATCATGGAATATTTTAATCTTATTACCTAGTCCACAGGGCCTTCTTTAAGACTCAATAAAATCCAGGCCTTTCTGCCTGATCCATTAAATGGGTCAGAGTGGTATTATCACATATAATAAATGTTGCCACCACATCTCAAAGAGGACTTCCAAGTGCTCTTCTTCCTTGGTAATATGAGGTGCCAGGTTTAATCTTATTTCACTGCTGTACCAGGCCCATAAATCCTTATAGTGCTCTCCTTTCACTCTTTAGAGCATATGTATTTTATTAAGGAATTCAGAACCCTGATTGCTTCTTGTTCACCTGGATCAATTATACAGTATCATCAACATAATGGATTGGTGTATTAGCCACTGAATGGATTATATTCACTTAATTTCCAGTTAATTCTTGTTTCTTCACACAATAATACAGAGAACAAGAAAATTAACACAACCACCAGGCAAAATGAGTGTGTGTGTGTGTATAGTATGTGTATGTTTATCCCAGCTGAGTGCATACTGATTCTGATTTTTCTTCTTAATGGTTAGGAAACAGAAAATTCTTAACAGACAAATAGCTATATACCATGTAAACATAACTGTGCTAATTTACTCTAGAAGAAGATACTACATCTAGCATAAGAGTTACAATTGAGGCTATTACTTGGTTAGATTTGTAGTAGGCTATTATCCAAGCATGACTAATTTAGTTTTTGCACTGTTCAGACTGATGAATTAAATGGGACTACTACTGATACATTCTTTAAATCTTTGAGAATAGCATTAATCCCTGCCATTCCCTCAGGATACATTATTTATTTACTATCTAGCCAGAGGGGAAATGTTTCAAGGCCTTTACTTGGATTTTATCTTGAAGGTGAAGGTTTTACCTGGTGATGATTTTACCAATGTGTAAGCATATCCATTCCAAATACACATTGATCTGAAAATGATCAATGGATGGGTCTGTGGACACTGAACTCACTGACAAATGAACATTCATTGTACACTACTCCATCTATTGCTAGATAAGTCAGACCAATTCTTTTACACAGAACAACTGCAAAAATGGGATGGAGAGGATTTAGAGACATGTGCTTAAACATAGGAAATCCACCAAAGCACTATAATCAATTTCTAAAAGAACAAAACAGAGAGATGAGCCTGTCATTGAAGCAGTGTTTTTCTTTGAGGTATCTAGTTGACAGTTTATCCGTGTCAACTAGGGGCAAACTGTAAATACAGCAGCACACATGGCATCAGTCTTCAATAATCTCAATTTTTGAAATCGATTGTGAATTCCAGATTGCTAGAGCCCTTGGTTATCTTTCAGGTGAAAACATAAATCCTCCCAGAAAGAAGGAAACATTAATCCTGGACTCAAATTGCTTTTTCAGCAGTTATTTACAATAACACATAATCACAAATAATGAAGTATATACATAATCCATCACATAGTAAGTCAAGAGAAATCAAAGAAGTCTGAAGATTCAGAGGATTCAGATAATATAATTATTTATCACATACCTTAAAATAACTAGCTTTGTATGATGATAGGAATAGAAGACAAAATTAAGAAGCAGAAAAGTTAAAATAACTAGCACAAAAGAAGTATATATTTTGAAGTGAGAAAAATAAAATAACCAAAATATGTAATTTAAACAGTAGCACTAATAGAAATTATCAGAATGAAGCACAGAGAGACTAAAGAAAGGGAAATAGACAGTGTAGAAGGTTACATACAGATCTAATATTTATGTAATTGGAGTTTTAGAAAGATAAGAGAAATAATAGGACACACTATTTGAAGAGATAATGGCTGAAAAATTTCTAAAAATGTAAGATTTTAAGCCTTAGGAAGATTTATAGATTCAGAAGCTATATAAATGAAAAACACATATCTTGACACTTTATAGTAAAACAAGGAAATAAAGAGAAGTAAGAGAGATACTAAGATATGTCAGAGAAGAAAGAGACTATTTTCAATGAAACAATTATCTTAGCAACTAACTTCTCAGCTGAAACAATGGAAACAGAAGACACTGGAATGATGTCTTCCAAATACAGAAGGAAAGGAATTTATTCTTCCAAAAAGAAGGTGAGAAATCATGTGTGACCGCATGTGATAGCCATTATAAGAGCTGGACAAATAACACCAAAATAAAACAATTGCTGAACTCTAAAGGGCCACAAAAGAGGAAGGAGTCTTCAGGGCTACAACTCAAATGTATAAGCTAAGTTTCAGACTTCAGATTTTGCCCTAAAAGCCATTTCTAGTTTGTTGGGTCACAGAAAAATGCTTATGCTTGAGATTGCATTCTTACTAACTGAAAAGATGAAGTTAGAGTTTGGGGACACTGGTACAACTAAAAATTGAAGAAAAAATTCAAAGAGAGAAGGGAGCCACAGAAAATAATTTTTCTAGTATACCCATTCTGATGTGCCCTTATTTCTTGTCTAAAATTTCTTGAGTATGGAGCAAAAAGAGCCATCTTTTATTTCTTATTGCCTGCATATTAACTATATTTTCTCATTTGCTTTATTATTAGTGCTTTGTTATTTGGGGCTCTGTGGACTGGGGAACCAGACCTCCCAGAATTAACTAATTCCTAGAGATAACAACTTGCCTTTGACATGCAAATCAACAAATCCCCAGCAAAAATCCATGAGTCCCTCACTTCCCCCCAACCCCAATTCTTTTATCAGACACTATTCCCTGCCCTAAATTACTACAGAACCAAGCAATGGACAACTGGGAAGCACTCGCCATACCCCAGAGACTATCAAAATTATTCACATCATCTGATCGCAACTTTAATCACAACTTTTAGCACTTGCTCACCTTACTTCACCAACTTTCCTTTGACAACCCACAAACTACACCATGGGTCCCCTCCCAAAGTTTTACTTTCTACCTGCTAGCTCATCTTACTCTGCCCCATGTGGTATACTGTGCCTCTTGCTTCTAAGGAACTGAGTAAAATAGTAATGGTAATTACTATTACAATGGTAATTGTGTGTATATGTGTGTGTGTGTGTGTGTGTGTGTGTTTCTTATAACGCTTGTCCTGGTACATTTTCAGAATGCTTTGAGTTTTAAGTCACCTGTTTCAGATAAACTAAGAACTTTGTTCTTGACTTGAAACAAGGGCCAACTTAAAGACATCTTCTACTTTATCGGATATACATGGGAATAAATGCACAGAATTGGCCTACTACCATTGCCTTATAGCCAGTTTGAGCTTGTCTGATGAAACCATCCCTGATTGGGACTGTTCAATTCTCCATATGGACATAAAGAATCTCATATTTCCTTCCCTTAGGGTAACTTAGGCAGGCCATCCACTGCATGTTTATAAAGATTGGTTCACCCTTCTTTCTATAAATAGCACAAAAGAAAATCTTGGTGAAATCTGATCTGGGATTTGGAGAAATAGAGCAAAATTTAAACAAAAAAGCAGATTGCAAAATAACTTGTGGAAACATCAAGAAATTGGCTGAAGATGTACTTGACAGGAAACTTTTAGGTACATTTTTTTCTTGCTTTTGTAAAAAGCTAGCTAACTGAATTATCTCTAGATAAATGAAATTCTTAACTCAGCCAAATGAAGATTACTACCTAAACTCTCTCTCCTTTCTGTCCTGTTTCATAGTAGAAATGTTGACTTCCTTTTATAATTTTTTTTTGTATTCTTTGTATATTCATTTATCTATGTGTACAAAATGCCTTGCATTCATTGTCCTGGATTACAGATTTATTATTTACTGTGACAAGTCATGAAAACAGACAGGGGAAATAAACATTTGGATTTTGATAGAGTATCCAGAGGTAGAGCTATAACATTAGCATTATAGTGTAGGAATGCATTTAATTAGTTGAATTTTAGAGCAGTTCTCAAGCATGCTCTTAAGAACCACAGAAACAACCTGCCCGTATTGCATCTCATCTTGTTCTAAAGTCTTCATAATGATAGGAGAACCTCTCTACCATTATGAAAGTGCCTCTGGGTTGCTATCCCAGAAAGCAGATTATTTAAAATGACATTGTTTTATGACACGCTGGATGATGCTCAAATATTAAAAAGCATTCTTCACTGATTGTAGAAGAAATATTTATCTGTCATCTGCATGATTTAAAATGAGTATATATTTAACACAAATAATAATAGCTATGACTTATACTAAGACCTTACTATGTACCTGACACTGAGCTAAATACTGTATGTGTATTACACATAACCTTCTGATGTGAATCTCAGCAGTATTCCCTCATTTAGAAAAAGATTCCAATTTTTAAGACTTCCAAGACTTATAGGTTACATCTCATTTTATCAAACTACAACAGTCGATGTTGACACTTGATAACTTTGTCTTTTCTTCTACGTTAAAATAAATTATGTAAGCATGTTTAAGTAGGGAGTGGGACACTTTTTCAAGAATTATGAAAGTTTCTTTTTTCCCTTTATGTGTCTCTACAAGTAAGCCCATCTATGAGATAATACCATAAATAGTTCTAGTTTTTCCTATTCTCAAACACACACATGCTCCTATGTATATATAAATTATAGCTCTATAGTGTTACTTTATATATAATATATTTTCACATTAAAATAGTTTTATTGAAGGAATATTGCATCCTAATCATATATAATTTTAAGGTGTGCATCGTAGTAAATACATATTAGGTTCACCACTATTTCATATTTTTAGAACAGTTCTAAGTACATGGCAAAATTGAGAGGAAGTGTACTCCCTGACTCGTCCCCAAACATACCCTCCCCATTATTAACACCTTTTCCATAGCGATGCTTCTGTTATAATTGATTAGCTGACATGGATGCATCATGCACAAGCAAAGTCCAAAATTACATAAGGATTCACTCTTAGTATTGTGTATTGAGTCTAGACAAATGTGTAATGGTATGTATTTATCATTATAGTTTCATACGGAGTATTTTTTACTGTCCTCAAAATTCTGTTCTCTGCCTACTCCTCACTCCCTATCAACAACCCCTGGTGACAACTGATATTTTTACTGTCTCCATAGTTTACTTTTTCTAGAATGTCATATAATTGAGATCATACAGTAGTCTTTGCAGATTAACTCTATTCATGAAGTAATCCACATTAAATGTTTTTCCATACCTTTTCTTGAGTTGAAAGCTCAGCTATTTTTAACACTGAATAGTATTCCATTGTCTGTATGTACTGAAGTTTATCTTTTCATTAACCTATGGAAGGACTCTTAGTTGTTTCCAAATTTGACAATTATGAATAGTTTCAATACATTTCTGTATGAAGATTTTTGTGACATATTTTCAACACTTTTGGGTAAATATTAAGGAATGTGATTGTTAGATCTGATTGAAAGAGTATATTTAGTTTTATAAAAATCACCAATCTGTCTTCCAAAGTGGCTGTACCATTTTGCATTCCTACCAGCAATATATGAGAGTTCCATTTGCTACATATCCATACCAGAATTTGATATTGTTTCTTCAGTGTTTCAGATTTGGCCACTTTAATTGTGTAGTAGTATCTCATTATTATTTGCATTTCCCTCATTATCTGTGATATAAAAAATCTCTTCATATGCTTACTATCCATCTATCTTCTTTGATGAGTTTTTTTTTAAAGTCTGTGACCCACTTTCTGTTTATTTATAAAATTTTACTGAAGAAACACTGTAGCATCCCTTATAGAGCTTTAAGTTGTGCATTATTACAAATGAGCATCTTTATATACTACACTAAATTTGCAACCAACAGTTCAATTTTATTCTTTATAAACTGAGATATTTTAGTTTTATTTAAGGTTAATTGACTTTTTATTATTGAATTTTAAGAGTTGTTTGTATATTTTGAATAGCAGTTTTTATCAAAGGCATTTGCAAATATTTTCTCCTATATGACTTGTCTTCTCGTTCTCTTGATATTGTTATTAACTGCAGTGATGTACAGCTTATTGATTATTTATTTTCAAGATTGTGCCTTTGATATTGTATCTAAAAAGTCATCACCATATAGCTTTCTTCTGTTTTAACTTTCATATATTTTTATAAATTTTTCATGTTATATTTACATCTCTGATCTATTTCATATTGATTTTTGTGACGCATGTAAGATCTTCATCTAGATTTATGTATTTGCATGTGAATGTCCCGTTGATTCAGTAGAATTTATTAAAAAGACTTCGTTTTTTCATTTTATTACCTTTGTTTCTTTGTCAAAGAACAATTTACTATAGATATGTGAATCTTCTTCAGGGTTTTTTATTTTGTTCTATTGATCTATTTAAATACCGTTTTTGACAATACCACACTGTTTTTATTTCTGTGGTTTCATAACATCTTGAATTTGAATACCGGGTGTATTACAACTTTGTTCTTCAATGTTGTGTTGACTACTTTTGTATTTCATTTGTCACTCAAGAGAATCACTTACAAAAAAACAAAACAAAACAAAATGTGAAAGACCCTACACAGGTATGGAAGTACCAGTCTGTTAGAGTAAGTAGAGATAGTGCCACATGGATTTAAAGAATTCTTTATGAGCATCTTCTCTCTCTGTCTCTCTCTTTGTCTCTCTCTCTCTCTCTCTCTCTCTCTCTCTCTCTCTCTCTCTCTCTCTATATATATATATATATATATATATATATATATATATATGGGCAGGATGAAAGAGGAAGAAGAATTTTATTTATTTTATTTAGCTGTTTATCTTGGTTGTTCCCACCAGCCCTGGGACGTGAACCCGAGACCTTGGAATGTATGTAAACTGCCCAACCCTTACTCCACCAGGGCACGCTGGAAGTTATATTTCTTATAAGTCATGAAATCTCAATACTTTTGTGCCATGTGTTAGTAAATGGGGAATAAGAAAATGCATGGTATAAACTTACTATGCCAGTAGGACTGATAGATTAATAGATTAATAGACTTCTCTTCCTATGGATTTATGAAATTGAATTCCCTGGTTGTTTTTTTTCCTGTTTCTGTGTCCTTACTTTTTCTTATCCTTTGGATATTTGTCCTTATAAAATTTCTACTTGACTTCCAGAATGATGTTTCTAAAACATAAACTACAATCCATCTGCAATCCTAACTTCAAATATATACATATAGTCAATATTGTGTTTGCTGTAAGGAAATAATAATATGTAGCAATATAAACCCTCAGGCCTGGACTTTCTTCACTTTCCGGTTTTACCTCTGTTTCTCTCTCAGCACCAACCACCTAGTCTGTTTTTCAGGTCCTCATAATCAGGTTTCTCCTTACCATAGCGATCTGGTGTGGGCTTCTTTTCTTGCTTTATGAAACCTCTCCTACTGATCCTCCTGCTTTAGTTCTTTAGATACATGTCACTTCCTCATGGAAGTCTTCTTTGGCCTCCCTGTTTAGGAAAACATCTCTGAGTTACTATAGCACTTCCCTTTCATTGCACTCATCATAGTTATATTATCTTGTGATTCTTCTATTTATATTAGCCTTCCTCATGAAATTTCATACTGTATTAGGGCATTCCTTGCCTACTTTCACTCAACATTGTATTATATTGCAATTCATGTCAAAAAAAAAAATTCACGTTGAAAAAGAACCATAGCATTATATGCCCAGTAAATAGCACAAAGGGTAACAAAAAACTAATAATCAATACATGTATTTTGAGAATGAATTATAACAAATGAATATGTTGTGACATGATTAAATGATAATAAAATCACTATAAAGTACAAAGTGGGATTGAATCTGGTTAAGTTTGTTCAGACCCCTGCTGCATATTGCATGATCTAGGAAAGAAGTCACAGTCTCAAATGGAGTAACCAGATGGTTTATTTACATATATAAGTTTGGAAACTTTTTTAACGAAACTAACAGGAGAAGTGCAATATGGCCCTGAAGCCTGAAGGGGAAGGCATGGAGAGATTACTAGATTCCAGGGAAGCCAGCAGTATGGAAACAGCCATTTGACAGGAGCTGTGGGCTTCCTTAGAGGAATTTATTCACCAGATGGCTAACCTGCAGAGCAGAAACTAAAATAAAGTATATTCTCTATTCTCTGTATTAGTTTCCTGTTATTGCTGTAATAAATCTCCACAAGCTTAGAGGCTTTCAAAATTGCAAATTTATTTTCTTAAAGTCCTGTATGTCAGAAATTCTATGTGGGTCTTATTGTGCTAAAACCAAGGTATTAACAGGGCTCTATCTGTTTCTGTGTCTTTACCCATTTCTAAAGGATACCTGCATTCCTTGTCTTATGGCCTCTTCCTCTATCTTCAAAGTCAGAAGTGTAGCATCTTGAGATTTCTCTAGACTTTCAGACCTCTGCTTCTATCTTCACACTATCATTGTCATTTTCTTCCCTTCCCCTGCTTCCTCTCCCATCCCCTCCCCTCCTTCTCTCCTCCTGCCCTCCTTCATATAAAGAACATTGTGACTATGTTGGGCTTAGTAGGATAGCTTTAACAATCTCCCCGTCACAAAAATTCCTCAATTTAAATCACAACTGTAAATTCCCTTCTTACATGCAAGCTGCATAGGTTCTAGGGATTAGGATATGGACTTCCTTGAGGGGTCATTATTCAGGACACCATATTCTCTTTACACACTCTTCTCCAGGCATTGCTTCCCATTAGCAGAATCCAACTGGAAGCCAGAAGATAAAGCCAGAAGATTATATTGACTAGATAGTTAAGCCTCCCCTTAACAGTTCTTGAGAGGCTTGGAAGGGCAAATAGAATATATGTAGAGAAGTCCATGTGTAAGATTTAATATTATTATTCATTGTCTTATGGTATTACCCTAATCATTTTATAAACAGAATATGTCATTTCATTATACTATTCCTTTAATAGTATAATATGTTACATATAATAGCATAATATATTAATGTGTGCTATGTCTCCACTATTTACTTAAGTTTCTCAAATGCTATGAATGAAGTAACTGTATAAGAACACTGATTTTGTTGTAGTTTATTTCAGTTTTATTCTTCTAAAATAAAAATTTCCTAGATGCAGAAAATCAGGAAAAAAGTCAGATATCTGATTTCAAATGTTTTATAATACACAATAATTCTGATATCTTGAATAAAATATGTTAACTGTATATTTGATGCATTGGACAGAGTTTTGCTTCTCTAATCTAAGAGAATTGTAATTATGACAATAAGTTCTAGAAACTTATTTTAATTAAGTAAATTGTTCATATTCATGTGGGAAATTCTTACACCAAGTACAGGCTAATGTCTTCAAATATTTGAAATATATAGATCCAAGCAATATATAAAAACTCATAGTTTAAGAATAGTGCAAACATCGTCATTTTCAGAAAAAAAAAAAAGATGCCTTTATTTAAAATTGAAAAGTCAAAGATTCATGTTTGAACTAAAACAATGATTAACTAAACAATCAAAGTGATGCTTGCAAGCAATTATATATTGATCAGCAGAGTCTGATAATTTAGCTTCCTTTTGCAAATCTGCCTTTTCTGTTATCAAGGGCTCTCGGTATGCAAAATAAAAGCTGTTATCTCACGAATTGGAACTCAAACTCCTAAGGATGTTTGTGAAATGTGTTATTGTAGTTATGAATCATCTTAGTTATTGCCAGTAGCTCTTCATTTTCAGGAGTTAGAAGAAAACGATTCAGTAAGCTAGTCTAATTGATGTAGCACATTAGTGAGTATTTATCATTATGCACAACTCTTCTTAAATATTGTCTTTCTCTAGTCCCCATGCCTTTTTGTGGCATATTTCCCTAGTATATGAGGTTTTTCATGCAAAATATTTGTTCTTATAAGAAATCTACAGACTTTGACCTTAGGTATTAAAACATTTATGCATGTCTGACTCTATAGGCAGTCTTGCAGATACTGTCAGAAAGAGTTTCCTGTATAAACTTTCCCACAGGCCACATGTCACCCTCATAATAAACCATAGCTAGAAAACATTATGGCACACTTTGCTTTCAGAGATCTAATTAGTCTTAAATCTTCTTCCTTACTCTAATTTTTCTCCTATAGTCTAGACACTTGATAGGTATCAATTAAAACTTTCATTCACACTTAGATTTTGACAAAATTATTTATCTTTCACTCAAGAAAATGACAGTTTTTTCTTTTTTCAAAATATTTTCTAAATTTTATATTATTGATTTCATTTTATTATATTTCAGAATGATAAGGAAACAATACTGATCTATTAACTGAAAACATGCATGTGTATGTATATATTTATGGATATATATAGATATGTATATCCATATATACAAGATTGACAAATCCATCTGGTACTATTTTAAAAAAATTCAAATTTATTATAATCATTCCAAGGTGAAGGCAGAAATGATTCACTTTCCCCCTTTTTCTTCAGTCATTTCACAAATGTTATCAAAGAATTACTATGTGCTTGCATGATGCTCCTTCTCTGGTAGGATGCATATGTTTAATAAACCTTCTAGTTTCTAAATGTGCCCATAATATAAATGACAAGTGTATATTTTTTAATGTTTCTCTTGATTCCTCAAAACTGCAAATAAAGTTAAGGTGTGTTTACTAATCAGTAGTATTATGCATTTGAGGTACTATGGAGTCTGGTACAAAGAAGACAACACATTTTTTTTAACTACAAGAAATATTGGCAGGTGCTCCCTGGTGGAGCAGCAGTTTGGTCAATAGCCACTGAAGAAGCAAGCCACACACTCCTGGGTTTGAATTCCAGACCGCAGCGGGTGGGGGTGGGGAGGTTGCGGGTGGTGGTGGTGGGAACAAGTAAATTAAAAATAAAATAAAGGTACCTCTTCCTCCTCTCCCTTCCTACCTGTCTGCCTACTCTCCTTCATTCCTGCCTATACTTTTCCTTTAAATATTTTTTACATAAGCGAACAATTTTAATTCATTTGATAGTATCAATGACAGTGAAAATCATAGGGTATGGGGTATTTGTGAGAGGACATTGGAAGTGGGTGGTGTCAAGACAAACGGTTTAGCAAAGGAAATTTTGCGGGAGTGGAGTCGGGGAGGAACCATTTACCCTTCTCCTTTGTTTCTGATGCGAAGGTGCAGGCAGGAATGAAGCTGAGTAGGCAGGCAGGCTGGAAGAGAGAGGAGAAAGAAGCTCTTTATTTTATTTAGTTTTTCATCTTGGTTGTTACACGGGCCCAGGGACACAAACAGGGATCCTTGGCTTGTGGCCTGAATTTTTTGCCGTGCAGTGGACCAAACCACTACTACACCAGGGCACCCTGTATTATTAAGGGCGATTAGAGCTATATGGAGGAGGAAACACTGATAAATATGAATGTAATGCTTGTTCCAGGAATGTTAGCAGGTTTCATGGGTGACATGCAGGATTGAGAAGCAGAGGCCAAGGAACACATCAGAGTGAGTCATGTGTGTTAAACCAAATAAGCTTTGTTTAAGTCACTGGGAGATATGTGAAAAATGACAAGTTATTTACCTCTGTGTCTTAAAAGGAAAATGAGGATAAAAATTCTGGATACTTTGAGGGGTACTTATTAGAATTACTTATCACCAGGAAATTTGTTAAAAATGATTTAATGGGAATTAACTTTTCAGATCACTTAATATCACTCACACTTTCTCTTTTAAGGATAATTTATGATTTTTTTTTTCCAGCCTATATTTGAACAACTGCCATAAACATGGCTAGATTGGTTCAATATAATGCATAAATCTAACAGAAACCAGAGATACTCTGGTTGTGTTCTCTGAAGAAAACATTTCATGCCAAGTTTCTGTGGCAAAGGCCAGTACCTAGTCGATACTGGGGTGCATTCAATAACCTTCTGAAATCTTGTATGTTGAATCACCACTTGAAATCATGGTCCTCTTTTTCACATGTGTTCTTTTGTTAAACACAGAAACAGATTTCTTAAACATTTCCATTTTTTTCTATCAAGTGTATATAATATAAAAATGTATATTTTTGAGTTATTTTTACCAGTGTCACACTTATTTAGTTTATTTATATGCTCTTTTAAGATATAATTGGAAAATCGATAGTTGCAAAGAAATCAGTAGGTGCAATGTGAGCCACATCGATCTATGTTTCACTTAATAACAAAGCACAATTCTTAGTGCTTTTCAAAATTATGTGTGCATAAAATAAAATGGCAGAACTGCTGAAAACACTCCAAATTCTTTCTTTTCATCTCTTTCCCCTCCTCTTCTTCTTCTCCACTCTGCTCCCTTCTTCTCTTTTTCTTTTCCTCTCCTCTCCCTGTCTCTCTCTAGATAAGAACTCATCTCTGTAGATAGAACTAGAATTTATTTCTGTTAAGATGCCAGATATTTTCCAAATCTTTTTCTAATCAAAATTATAAAGGCATAATTGGAATAATAAAATATATCAATGTAGGACTTTCTACTTAATGAAAAAGTATTTGGAGTTTTCTATAGTATATTTATGCATAAATTTGGTGTTGTCTATTAAGATGAATTTATGGCTTTGAAAAATGCTAATTAATCCAATAAGACTTCTTTAAAGATTATATATGTGTTATTTCCCAATCAGCCTCATGCTTTAGTATGAGGAAATCAATACTCTGTTTATAACACTGGAATTCAAATCAAAGCTATAGAAAGCATGATTAGTACAGTGCAATTGTTAGAGACACTAATTTCATAGTTACTGATTGAATGGATTGTATCTGAATAGCACCTATACAAAATGTGATTATAGCTTTCAAATAAAAATGAGAAATGATTCAATCAAAATAGAGTTTTAGTAATGTTCTTAAATTGTGGAAATGAAAAGAACTAAGGAGACCATCAAACTCAACTCCCATATGCACAGGTAAACCTAAGAGCTAAGGTGAGGTTGATAGCCATGGTTGCTGAACTTTGGGGCTCTACACCCTTACTTATAAATGGAAGGAAAGAGCATTCCCAGGTTCACCCCAAGCCCAACTGGTCTTTCTTCATTTCTTCTTGATGATCTTTACTCACCTTTAAAAATATTACTAAAAGTAACATGCATGCTTCCAAAAAGACAAGGTGTTACTACTTTCTCACTCTGCCTGTTCCAAATAGCCTGTCATTAGGTATTCTTGCAGCTTTGAGGAGAGAGTGACAAAATTCAAGCACCTTCCAACTGTCCAGCTAATCAATTCTAATATCCTCATATTGTATTCATCATTTTATAATACAAGCCTAGAGAAGATTTATAATTGATGAGATTTGAAATTGCCGTAATAATATTGAGTACTGCCCTACATTTGACTTAGAATTTCTAATTTCTTTGAATTTTTCTAACTTCCTTTTATAGTCAAAGAAATATAAATCTTACTCTGTTGTCCTTCCAACATTAGGAACATATGCCAACTAACCAATGTAGTATGTGGGCACCAGAAAAAATGCTGAACTATTCTGGATATGAAGAATGAAATTTGATATAGGAGGGCAACTTGTATCCTATGGGAACAAGCAGTGAAAGAAAATGTCAGAAACAAAACTATATAATCTACATGCTGAATGAATGTGGAGCTATGTTCATGTATTTTATATATTAATAGAACACAACTTATATTACTGATCTAGATACTGAATCATATAGTGCTCAATTTATTAAATTTAATGCAAAATGTTGCATAAGTGAATAATATAATCTCCTGAATTCTGGCTTGCATGTTCGTATACATAGAAGACAGAAAGGGGAAGAAGACAAAGAAGAAACAAATTTTAGAGAGTTTATGTAATTCCAACTTTTAGAAGTGTGTAATTGAGATCATGAACTGAGACAGAAGAGCTGGGATATATATATATTCAAAACAGTAACTTGAAAGGGAGATTCCTGAGGAAAGTTCTCTTCTGTTTCCTAAATTATCTCCTCTTCCTGTGGAGATAGCATTTTATCTTGTTCTCCCTAAGCTTTTCTTTTTCTAACGCTGATTTCCCTCAGGTGTCTCATGATCCATGACAATTTGTTCATATTTATAAAAGAATAATGAAGTAGACTCATGGGCATCCTCTGTTTTATCTGGCTTCTTGTCTGACAGCAAATTCCCTGTTAACAGGATATGCTGATCACAAGATCCTCTTAGTATCCAAAGTCATGACAGTATCCCTTATCCCACATGCTCATTTTGCTTCTTTTGCTTATATTTTTACAAAATTTACAGGATATGGAATTCATACCTCAATCTGTGTGTGCATCACCCCACACTTACCACCAGAATTCTGAGTCCATTACCGCCGCTATATTTACTTTCTTCTTCCCTGGTCTCACCCCAGCCCCCATCCTCCCCTCTGATAATTAGTCTTAATGTTCTGTGAATTTTGTGTTGTTTGCTTTGTCTTTATATTTCACATACGAGCAAAACAATCTCGTACTTTTCCATTTCACCTTCTGACTTGTTTTGATTAACATAATCACTTCCTATTCCATCCAGGTTGTTGCAAAAGGCATCATTTCATTGTTTTTATAACAGCATGGAATTCCACTAGGTATATACAGCACAGCTTCTTTATCTAGTCATCTGTTGGTGGGCATTTAGATTGTTTTTATATCTTGGCTACTAAGAATTGTGCTGCTATGAACATAGGAGAGCATATTTTTTTTTCTGATTAGTGATTTTGTGTTCTTTGGGTATATTACTAGAAGTGTGATTGCTGGAGTGTGATTGCTGGATGGAATCATAGTTCCATTTTTATTTTTTGAAAAAAATTCCAATTGTTTTCCAGAGTGGTTACATGAACTTACATTGTCTTCAACAGTGTAAGAAAGTTCCTTTTTTTTTACAGAAAATCTCTAACATTTGCTAGTCTTATTGATACAGACTGTACTTAGAAGTGTGAAGTACTATCTCATTGTGTTTGTTTATTTGTCTTTCCCAGGGAAAGATACAAACAGGAATTAAGGTGAGTTTGCAGGCAGACATAAAAGGAGAGGATGAAGAAGTATTTTTATTTATCTTACTTAACTGTTCATGCTGGTTGTTCCCCAGCTCCAGGATGTAAACCCTGTTCCTTGGGATGTATGTGAACTGTACTCAACCCCTCATTACTCTGATGATGAGTGATGTAGGACATTTTTTCATGTATCTTTAGGTTACCTATATGTCTTTTCTAGAGAAGTGTCTATTCAACTCTTCTGTCAAATTTTTGAGTCCATTGTTCATTCTTTTTTGTTGTTATTTTTGAGGAGTATGATTTCTTTTTCTATTATGGAGATTAACTTCTTGTCTGCTGTATGTAGTGAAAATATTTTCTCCCATTAATGGGTTGCTTTTCTGTTTTAGTGGTGGTTTCATTAGCTGTACAAAAGCTTTTTAGTTTGATATAGTTCCATGTGTGTAGTTTTACTTTAGTGTCCTTTGCTGTAGGTATCATTTCCCCAAAGACATTTCTGAGGTTGATGCCATGCACTGTATTTCCTATTATTTCCTATATGTGTGTTATGGTTTGGGATCTTAAATGGAAATTTTTGGAATTTTTATTTTTAGGTGACTATTTAATTTCTCTTCACCATTTTGTGAAGAGAATTTTTTTTTCTCATTGTATACTCCTGGCTCCTTTGTCACAAACTGTATGTCTATGTGTGCATGATTTTGTTTAAGTTCTCTCAATTTTATTCCATTGGTCTGTATATCTGCTTTTGTTCAAGTATCACATTGTTTTGATGACAACTTCTCTGTTTTATAGTTTGAAATTGGCAGAATGATTCTTCTGTTCTTCTTTTTTTCTGAGTATAACACTGACTATTTGAGGTCTTTTGTAGTTCCTTATTAATAAATTTAATATTATTTGTTCAATTTACTTGAAGAATGCCCTTGGAATTTTGACTGGCATTACACTGAATCTCCAAATAGGTTTGGATACAGTGAAGCTTTTTTTTGTGTTAATTGTTCCAACTCATGATCATGGAATATTTTTCCATCTCTTTGTGTTGTCTTTTACTTATTGTTTCAATTGATTATTGTAAATGCATAGATCTTTTGCCCCATTTGTAAAGTTTGTTCCAAGTATTTGTGCTATTCTGAATGGAATTTCTTTCTTGATTTCTTCTTCTTTTATTATTTATAAACCCCATATTCATTTTTAATGCAAACATTTCAGCCTGGTTAATCTTGACTCACGTGAAATTAGATTTTAAAATGAGATTGCAGGTACAAGAAATTAATTGGGAGAAAATACCACTAAGGGAGAAAGAAGACAGAGAAGAGGAAGATGGAGCAAACTTTCAGATCCTGAAGCAGTCCTAAACCTCTAAAAAGGAGGAGAAAAGGCAAAACGTTGGTTAGGTTTTAGAAAGGTTATCCTAGGTTTTCAAGGAGTTCTTAGGCCAAAGTACCCTATCAGAGGATTCCTAAGGATGGGCTGGCCTTCTCTGCCATTGTCTGTCATTGGCTGAGAGCAGTTTATAAGAAGTGAGGTCTTTGCAAGTATGTGGTGGTGGACTCAGATTGCTGCAACTGGAAATATCAATCTATGACTCTCCCTCTAGCAGAAGTTCTGAGTGATGCAGTATCTGCAGAATTGCTACTCATGTTTTCATCAAATGTAGTGTTTATTCCCCTTCTATAGCAATCGTGTTGGGCCATAGAGCTGTTTTGTCTGATGGAATGCAACATAATTGACTTTAAGCAAGCTCTATAACTGAGTCTTATAATACTCTCTTGTAACGTGTGTAATGCTGTCTTGGAAATAAGATGCCAAGCAAGAAGTCTGAATATTTTGGAATGGTCATAAAAAACGCACTTGAGCTACATGAAGAATGAAAGTCCTCATTGAAGGGCATAGTGGTGTCAAACCTGTGAATAAAGAATATTTGAATCTTCTTTTCCAGTCCAAATACCAGTGATTGCAGCTGAGAGATTAACCCCAGCTATACAACATGGAGCAGAATCACTTCTAGGCCAAATCCTATCAAAACCCCGACCCAAAGAATCATGAACAAATACGATGATTGTGGCTTCAGACAAAATACTTTGGGTGAATTCGTTATGATAGATAATGATAGATAAGATAATGACCCTGCCTTAGTACCACTGTCACACTGACTTATTGCAGACTATGAGCAGACTTTGGGAAGTATAGTCTTTGCACAAATACACAGTGGAGTGCGGCAACAGTAGGTGTTAGCCATCACACATAGGGAAGACACTTCAACAGAAATTGGTATCTTCTGCAATAACAAAACCATTTAAATTTGTGTCATTGACTTAGTGACCAAATATAGGTAAAGGTCTATACAGAGAAAAGCTGTTGTGGAGAATAGAAAGACAGTGAGGAATTTGTCAATGGAGGTTGGAGAAAATTCAGCCAGTTGTATTTGTTGGTGGAATAACTGACAACACTGACTCTCTGGTATCCTAGAAGATAGGAATGTTTTCAATTGGTGGATATGACTAAGGGAGTTTCTGTGTAGAATATTGAAAATATCGATTGATATTGTTTATCTGACAATTATAAGGCATATTTGAAAAAATAAAAAGAAGCTGTTTTGCTTTCTTTCTTTTTAATTTTTAAGGAAAGGTACAGGCAAGATTGAAGGTGAGTAGGCGGGCAGGAAAGGAGAAGAGGAAGAAGTATTTATTAATTTTATTTAGTTGTTCATCTTGGTTGTTTCCCCAAGCCTTGGATCTTGAACCAGGGACCTTGGGATATATGCAAACTGTTCACAGTTAACTTAAACACTAGGCCACCAGGTTGCACTGATGTTTCATTTTCAAGCAGAATTTAGAGGAATTTTGTCTAATCTAGAACTTTGTAAGTTAGAAAATAAAACTGGTTCTGTCTTTCTGGCAGACCCTTTGTTAAGACCTCAGAAATTTTAAAATACTAATGCTTTCATGTCTCAGATTGATGAAAAGTCTCCTAAAGATGTTACAAGATTTATCCCAAGGCACTCTGATTCACAAACCAAAGGAGAGGAGAGTATGTCTTCAAAATATTTATGATTATGGCTTTTGTCTAATGGATTGTGTGTAATTTAATATACAAAAAACACATTTTTTTTAATAGGAAATGTACCAGTTTGGACTGAAAAGGACAAGGGAGTTAAAACAAAAAGAAGCTTGTGGGGGTCAAATTTCTAAGGCAGGAAAGTCACATAACTACAAACATGAACAATACCTTAAGGAACATAAACCAGAGGAGGGAGCAAAGTTCTAGAGAGAACCATTGTGTGGGCACAGAGATGAGTTTAATCAAAATATATTCTTGTCCCCAGAGCAACTGGAATTGATGGCGTGTACTCAGTGAATTTCAAAATTGTTATGAATAAGTGACTGTTGTCTGTCTTCAATTTGTCCCCACCTTTTGCAAGGGTCTATTGAATTTATTCTGTTTTCTTGTCATATCTTGTACATGAAGGGGGAAGACACATTTTCTGTTTAATTTATGTGTCTCAGAAGCTAGATCCTGGACTCAAGAATTTCTGCTGAAGAAACTTATGCTTTCCTGGGTTCAGCTGAAAGAAAGGACTTTTGGTCCTTATGTCTAAGCTAGATGCTATAATAGAAAGAAATTGTAGGGACAGTGGTGAATATATTTTCTATGAGGAAAAGAATGTTTATGGATAGAGGGAAGAACTCTTGCTTCAAAAATTGGTCACAAAGAATCTTTCTCCATTCTAATTTACATCGTAGCTTTTCCTTAACTTGATTAATTATAAAATTAATTTCTCCTCTACTAAAATCTGGGCTATTCCTGTAACCTATTATGATAAATAGAATAAAGCAGAAGTGACTTTATGAAACTTCCTAATCTGAGCCTTAACTTTTCTGCAACATCTGTTTTCACCACTTTAAAACCAGTAACCCTGTAAGAAAACTGAGATCTTTGAGATCACCTAGCTGTGAAGAAGCCCAAGCTAGTCATGAGGAGACACAGTAGTCATGAGGGCGAGCTCTGAGTCATCAGCGACATGAATGAAGCCTTCATGGACCGACTAGCTCAGTCAGCCCAGACACCAGTTAGCTGTAGCTTTCCAAATGACACTTGTGCAGTGACGAACCTCATTGCCTCAAATTCTGACCCAGGTATTCAGAAATGGCTGTTATTTAAAACCACAGTTGGAGAAGTTGGTTATCAACATGAGATAACTGAAGTAAACCCAACCCACCGTCTTTGGGCTCTCTAGCTTCATCCTGTACTGGTTGTGTAGATTTGTGTAGCCTATGCAATTGCATTTTTTGCCCATTCGTTTTGTGAACTTCCTCTTATTCTAACATATAAATCAACCTAGATATTTCTTCATGGAAAAAAAATTAAAAAGAAAACACAAAATCTCCTTTCTTTGCCTCCTTTTTCTCCTATGGGTATTTGTTATTCAAACTTCCTGAAATGTAATCAATCTTAGTTCAATATTTTTCCCTGATTTCATTCTCAGTACTTTAGTGAATCTTTTTTTCAATTTAATAAATTTACAAATCTTCAATGTTTTGGTGGGAAGTTGAAGGGGTAAATCCACTCATTTGCATTCTAGTAAACATTTATTCATCTATTTCCTTAGTTCAACAAAGTGATTTTTATTCATAAAGCATCATAGTAGGTCTTCTGCTTTGTAGGAGATTATCCATACATTAAAGGAAACAAGCACTGCAACGGGTAACTCTAATGCAAGCCAAGGTGACAGGAGAGGGAGAAGGGGGTTGTACTCAATGTATAGTTTGGTCACAGAGAATGTAGCTCTTGAATCAAATTTAAGAGTGTGGAGATGACTTCACAGAGAAGAGAGAATATGAACACCTAGCATTTATCACTCAGCATAGTGTCCTCATGTGATCATCTGAGATATTTTTGTTAGTTTCAATTTTTAGTGAAAAACCTTGAGTCTTGTATCAGCATGTCTTCAATAGGCAGACAAGATGACATGGATATTCATAACAAAGGAAAAGGAAGAAAGCAGTTTGAAAGAGCCAATAATGATAGAAGGAAGTCTTCTGGCGGATCTGGAGAGTTGGATTTGTGGAGTGATAGAGACACATTTGGCTCTAAAAGTACATTGAATACATAGGTTGGATACTAGAATATAAATATCATATATACTATATACTAGAATAAATATATATATATTTAAAGTAAGGAAATACATGCAAAATATTTTTAAGTTGGTACTGGAAAGATGAACATTTTAAAATATCAGTGATAAAATATGAGAAGAAAAGAAGAATGAAATTATAATGATTTGGCAAATTTTGGGATGGAAAAAATGAAAAGTAGAGGAAAATTAATAATATTTCCAGATTTTTAATTTGGTAGCTAATATTTACTTATTTTAGCAAGAAAGCAGTTGGAAAGAAACTGTCAAGTATTACAAAAAATTCCAATTCAGTTTTCCAATTGAAGCTATTTATATATAATGTAATTAACATGGAAGTTGTAACAAATGATCTTTTCATGCCTCAGATACACTTCTCTCTTCCACAGGCATCATCACATGACCTAGACTATGCAATTGAGCTGCCACTTAGTCTGATTCATTAAACAACATCCTAAAAATAGACATTGAAGTAGTAACATGAAATCTTCACAAATGGCTGTTAATGGAGATATAAAAGCCCATTATCTGGTAACATACCCATATATTATATTTTTCTTGATAAAAATAGGTTGTTCAGACCATAGGTAGTTCTTAATTGCCTTTAAAGGAGCTCACTGAAATAATTTATTTCTAATGAAAATGCAATGAAATTCTTTTAGCTTCAATCTGAAGAAATTTTTTTAAAAAGGTTAAGTAATATTTTAAAATAAAATTAAAATATTAAATTTTATGGAAATTTTTAAAAGATTTATACCACACATATATCTGAGTTATCTGAAAAGGAATTCCAATGAGTTCACAATTTTAATACTAATTCTAATCTTTTTGGTGTTTCTGGAATTTATGTCACGTTGTTCCATTACTAAAATTTTCTGAATTATTGACTTGCTCGCCCACTTTTCTCACTGGATTACTTACCTGCACATCTTATTCACTTGGCATGTACATATTTTACCTGTTGTCTACTTTTGAAATCCTTCTTTCAATAAGAGAAATCTTTAAAAAATGAGTCTTTATTGCAGTAACTTTGATTTTATACATTAAAATAAATTCGTATGTGTAGGCTCCCATATGTATAGTTTTCCAGTTCCTAAGATACATGTCAACACACCCTGCCATCCACCAAATCACCAAGTGTTCTTCACCATTGTTCTGTGGGACTTACCATTACTTCTGCCTTCTCCCAAGTCCCATTCCTTATTGGTAGCCTCAGTTCTAATGCAAATGTCCAAGGTTTAGTTTTATTTCCTCTGTCTGAATATTTTAATATTCATGTTCTACCTATGAGTGAGATCATCTGGTATCATTTTCTTTCTTTCAACTTATTTCACTTAAACTTATCCCTTCTAGTTCCATCCATGTTAATTCAAATCTTATTCAATGCTACAAATTAGTAAGACGTAAATGGACCTCTAATTGTCCTAATCCTTGAAATTCTAGATAAGAGTCAACTTTTTCTGAACTGAAAAATATTTTTTCATTCTCTCCTCTTTCTGCCTTCAAATAAAATGAATTAAGGTCTCAATGACTGCTATTTCTTCCTGAAGGCATTTGCATTTTAAAAGTTTTTTGAACAAATATCTGGAATGTGAAATATAGACTTGGGGAAGATTTTGAAGCATGAAGTGCAGGGAGTCTGAAAAATATTATCAATGTGAAATGTCATGAAATGGAAAAAGGAATATTAATCAATAGGGAGTAATGTTTGAGGAAGATTATTCTCTGCAGGATTTGCAAATAATATACTTAGAGCTATCTTCTTTTCCTATTTGCAAAGCCACCATTTGGCTGGCTAGCCACATTTTCTGTATTTATGTTATCTCAGTCCAAGTTATCAGAAATTTAAACGTGAAACATAGACTAGTGAAGTTATCAGTAATGAAAAAAACAAAACAAAACAAATAGAAACATATCTTTACTAAGAGTCAATGGAAGTACTAGCATTTCTTTCTTAGAAATGCCATGCCATTGGGGGATGAGGCAACCAACAGAGTAACATGGAAATAGAAATCATACTATTAGATGTGGGCATAAGGAAAATAAATGGACAATATATATTTAAGATATTGACTTACACTGAGGGAAATAAAATGTCAAGTGGCAATGTTTTATTATTGTACTATTAAAACAAATCTTCCAAATATCCAACACAATTTCAATATTATGAAATCTCATTAGCAATTTATCATGAAAATACTACTCAAATGAGATTAGAAATGATGTTTCTATAAGGTAGTTTAGTTCTGTATTTGCATGAACGTAGACGCTTTGATCAAATGAATATGCCCTACTGTAATTAAAACTCAGCAAGTTAACACACAAAAGAAAATTTATTGTCATGGACTTCTCTAAGTACTGAATAACCTGGTGAATAATTTTCGCAATCTCTGCTACAGTTACAGGACTTTCATTATAATATTAGTGATAAAAGTCTTAATGAAAGAGATCTATGGGGGAGGCATAATTATCAAACTTTATTAATCATATTATCCTTTGACTGTCTGATATCTCTAGTGATAAGGGAATAATTCTATCAAAGGAAGACTCTAATTAATCTCTACTTAATTAACTTCTGTCCCCTAAAAATGTTTGGATCTGAGAAAAAGATTATTCTTTTCTCTGAATCCAGGAGAAATTTGAACTTCAAACTGTATCATACTGAAAAGGTATCTTTACCACTTCTTTAATATATGTCCCTTTGGCCACATATCACTTGTTTGCCAGTAGTCTTAAATTTATAGTAAAATAAAAGTTACCTTTATAGATTTACTTTTAACTCTTTAATTTGTAAAGATATATTAATGCACAAATACATCATGATATTCCAATAAGCCTTACAACATTTAAGCCACTATATTCTGTGTTTCTTCTACCTCACTGTTGCTCACATATTCAAAGAGAAGCAATTGGAGGTAAAGATAGAATTTTTTAAAATATGATTTATAAAGTTAGGTTTATTTAGGTGCAGCTTACATACAGTACACTTCATATTTTTCAATGTGCAATCTGAGTTTTGACAGGCATATAGAATTGTGTAACCACCTCTACAATCAAGGTATAGAAAGAATATCAAAATTGGAGATTTGAAAAAAAAATTCTTAGTGAAATGGTGAGTTGAGAAATGATTGAATTGGGAAAAGGGAGTAAGTTGATTAGAATGAACAGGATGTGAGAAAATAAGGCTGAGCTAGAGAGAAGACAAAAATTTGGTTAAAAAAGAAAAGGAAATAAAATATTTCAAATAAATTAATTAGATAGCAAAAAAGGCATGAAAATGGTAAGTGTGGGAGATTTGGACACATACACACACATACACATGATTTCCTTAAAACTTTTGTTTTTCTCTGTCTTTTTTTAGCTTATAATGTATCTTGAATGGCCTGACAGTGCTTTAAGCACCAATACTTAATGTTGATCACTTAATTCTATTAAAATGAAAGAGCAATTTTCGAACTCTATTTTGTGTGTGTGTGTATGTGTGTGTGTGTGTGTGTGTGTGTATAATTGAAGAACCCCATGCCCCAAAATTTTTGTGGTTTTTTTTGGTATAGTTGAAAAAGCACTGCAAAAATATTATTGGAAAACACAATAAAATGTTTTTATATCAAGGATATGCAAAGGAGAGATCATCCCAAGATGGCAAGCTGTTAAAGACTCTGAGCTCACTTCCTCCCCACAGTCACAATAAAACTACACCCATTTAGCAGCTACAGTCTTTGAAAAAGAATGAGCACCAACATTTCCTCAGAGAGATGGTAGGAGAAAATAACAAGTCTCCTTGAAAAACCACACCACCACTTGTAGTATTGGACAATTTATCCTCCAAATATCATTCTCTGTGCTAACAGAGCAGTCTGCTCAGCATGAGGACAGGATGCCTGGTCTGCACCCTCAGTACAGATAGCAGAATGATTTCCTCCAAATAGGACTCTAAATTTTTCTCAAGGAGTATTATTAGAGAGACTCCAGCAGAAGATTTGAAGCTTTGTATTATCTGAAGGTACTGCTAAACATCTTTTCACATCTTCCTACTACTCACTGGGGCTCTCATCTGTAGGCCACAGGACTTGTATGCTACTCATTGTTGGAGCTGCTGCCCAACTAGAAGACTAATATTTTCCAAGGAGAGTATGCTTTGCCACAACCAGTGGCCAATGCCCTAAGACTCCAGGTGATAACCATTTCCCTTTTACCAGATCCTCTGTGAAGACAGTGGTCAAAATGTAGCCTGGGCTAGCACATGCTGGGTCTATATCTTTCTGCCTTCTTATTTAGCCCTCTGTATTCTGTTTATTTTTCAGCTTTGAAGACTAGATTCTTGGATCTCAACATAATACTGACTCTAGAACTCCAATCATCTTTCACTGATGCAGAGAAAGCAAAACAGTAGAACACCCTAGGTCTATTTTTGAAACCTGATACCCTGACACAAGGTCATAACACCAGGAAAAGAAGGAAAGTTAATTAGAGAAACCCGTAGAAAAAAATACAGTATACTAAATGCAATGAAGAGAGAAATATACTGCAAATTATGAACTAAAAGAAGGGGAAATATCTGAATGTTACAGAATTAGGCAAGCTACCTGAAGAAGAGTTTAGTGGTCCTTATATCAGGAGAACAATGCAGAGACAAAAAAGAACTACGAAAAGGAAATAGAATAATTAAGAGACAGCTCCTAACAGTATTCAAGGAACTAAAGAACGCTGTAGAGGGATTCAACAGTAGACATGTAAAAGCCTTCAATAAAATCAGTGAGCTATAAAATGGAGCAGGTCAATGCATCTAAGAGTATAGATCATTAAGGAGAAAAATGAGACTTATGGGATAACATCAAGAGAAACATCATTTGAAACATGGGAGTCTCAGGTGGAGAAAAGAGAAAGAGGCATAAACTTTATGTCATGAAATAATAGCTGAGAATTTCTTTAACTTAGGAAAATAAAAAAAATTCATATCCAAAAAACTCAAAACTTCCAATCAAAATAAACACAGACAGATATATATTAAGACACATTGTGATTAGAATGACAAATTCAAAGACAAAGAGAAACTATTAAGAGCAGCTAGAGGGAAAAACAAAGTCACAAAGCAGAGATCCCAATAATACTGTTTGTGGAATTCTCAACAGACTCTTTATAGACAGAAGGGAATACCATGATATAGTCTAAGTGTTGAAAGAAAAGAATTTCCAATCAAAAATACTTTACTAAGTTATTATCAGGTTTAAAGGAGTGATAAAGAGGACAAGCATAAAGAAACTCATCACCACTAAACCAATCTTAAAAGAACAGACATTTCAGTACAATGAAACAAAACACCACTTAGAAGCAACAAGACGTCAAACATACAAAATGTAGGGAGGAGGAGAATAAAAATGTGTATGTTAGCATGAGCTCAAGACTAATTTGTTTTTAAGTTTGAAAGGATCATCAGCATAGAGATTTATATGTAGCTGGAGGGTAATCTCAAAACATAAATCCACAGACAAAACAAAGAAGAAAACAAAAGTGGAAACCAAACACAACATAAATACTTTTGAAGAACAAGAGAAAGAGAACAAGAGAAATGTATAGTGACACTTTGCAACTATGTTCAGAAAATAAAAATAACAATAAATGGTTAAATATCAATTGTCACCCTATATTTTAATGTACTAAACTCATTAATCAAAAGGTATAGAGTAGCCAAATGGATTAAAGAACAAAATCAAATTTCTGCTGCACAGAGGAAACCCATCTACATTCTAAAGACAAATGCAGTCTTAAAGTGAAAGATTAAAAGACAATTTGAAAATCAAATGATAACCTAAAAAAATAAGAACAACTGTATTTATATCAGATAAAATTCCTTCCCAATTGAAGAAGGAAACAAAAGATGGGATGGACATTACATAATGATTAAAGGATCAATTCAGCAAGGAGATATAATATTCATCAATGTGTATGTACCAAATGAGGGAGCATATTAAAGGAACTAAAGAGATACATTGACAACAATACAATAATACTAGGAGACTTCAACACCCTGCTTGCTACAAGGACAGATCATCCAGGCACATATTTAATAGGTAAATAGCAGCTCTAAATGACTATTTGGAACAGCTGGGCTTAATAGACATTTGTAGAACACTCCAACCAACAATAACAGAATTTGTATTTTATTGAGTGCCTGCAGAACATTCTCAAGAATGGGAAGCAAAATAAGTATCAACAAATTTACAAAGATTGAAATCATACCAATTTGTTCTCTGACTGCATTGTCATAAAAGTAGAAGTTGACCACAAAAGAAGCTGGAAAATTTCAAAATATGAAGCGGCCAAACAACATGCTTCTGAATGACTCTTGGGTAAAAGAAGAAATCGAAGGAGAAATTAAAAATATACTTGGAGACAATAAGAATGAAGATATGAGCAATTAGAACATATGACATTCAGCAAAAGCAGAATTAAACATGAGATTTGTAGTAGCTCAGGCCTTCCTCAAGAAAAAAGAATTTCAAATTAAAACCTAACCTTATGCCTAAAAAAAGCTAGAGAAAGAGAACAATTTAAACCAAAATCAATAGAAGCAAGGAAATCTAAAAAATGAACAGAAATATGCAAAATAGAAATAAAAAAGATAATTCAGAATATAAGTGAAACCAGAAGCAGTTTCTTTGAAAAGAAAAGGAATTTTGATACACTTTGGCAAGACTCATTCCAAAAAAATGAGAGAAAATTCTAAGAAATAGAATTAGAAATGAAAGAAGAAAAGCTGCGCTAGATACCTCAGAAATGCAAAACTTCAGAAGAGGCTTCTATATTCCAATAACCTGACAACCCAGAATACATGGGAAAACCCCTAAAAATCCTTAGAATCAGAAACTTACCCAAACTAAATCAGGATGAAATAGAAAAGCAGAACAGAAATATCACAAGCAAGAAAACTAAAGAAGTAAAACAAAGTCTCACCAAAAATGAAAGACCAGGACCAGATGGTTTTAATAGTGAGAGTTACCAAATCTTCAAAAAAGAAATAATATATCTGCCCATCAAACTCTTCTAAAAATAGAACAGGAATCATTTCAAACACTTTCTATGACATCAACATTACGCTGATACCAAAAGCAGAAAAAGATATCACAAAAAAATGAAAGTTCTAACTCAATATCTCTGACAAAAATAGGTGCTACATCTTCAGCAAAATATTAGCAAACTGAATAGAATGATACATCAAAAGAATCATTGATAATAATTAAATGACATTTGTTTTGGAGATGCAAACATGGCACAACAAATGCAAATCTATGTATGCCATAAACTATGTTAACAAAAGGAAGGAAAAATCATATGACATCATCAATAGATTCAGAGAAAATATTTACAGGAGTCAGCAGCCCTTTAGAAAAAAGCTCTATAGAAAAATAGAGATAAAATTAAAAATATCTTAGCATATTAAAGACCACATATAATAAACCAACAGTTGACATCATACTCAATTGTGAAAACTCAAAAGTACATTCTGTAAGGTCAGGAACAAGACAAAGCCGTCCACTCTCACAGCTTCTATTTAACATTGTATTGGAGTTTCTAGCCAGAGCAATTAGGAAAGAATAGGAAATAGAAGACATCCAAATTGGAAAACAAGCTTCTATTTAACATTGTATTGGAGTTTCTAGCCAGAGCAATTAGGAAAGAATAGGAAATAGAAGACATCCAAATTGGAAAACAAGAAGTAGCACTATTGCTATTTGTAGATGACATGATAACACAGGAATAATACTCCACCAAAATCTACTACAACTTTCAGTTTAGTAAAGAGGCATTCTATAAAATTAAGAAAAAATTTCGCACTTTTATTTGTGAACAGTGGGATACAAGTGAATTATATTAAGAAAGCTAACCACTTACAACAGAAACAAAATAATTAAATTTCTTTGAATACACTTAACAAAGTAGTAAAAGATCTGTAAAATGAAAATTATGAGATATTGTTAAAATAAACAGAGGAAGATACAAAGAGATGAACAGACATTCCATGTACATGGTTGGAGAAATAACATTGTTAAAATGTTCATCTTACCTAAAATAATATACAAGCTTAATGCAGTCTCTATTAAAGTTCCTCTGGCATTTTTCAAGGAAATTAAAAAAAAAAATCAAATGTGTATGGAATCACAAAAGGTCTCAAATAATCAAAACAACTATGAGGGAAAAAATGCAGGTATCACACTCCCAGATCTTGAGCTATACTACAAAGTGAGTATCAAGACTGTATGGAATAATAACAGATACCCTCATCAGTGGAATAACACTAAATCACCAGACATGGACTCACAAATATATTGACAGTTAATTTACAACAAAGGAGCCAAATGCATACTATGGAGAAAGTTACATCTTTTTAGCAAATGATGTTGGGAAACCTGGACAATCACATGCACAAGAATAAATCTAGGCTAAAACTAAGCAAAAACTAATAAAAACTGTATCAGAGATGAATGCGAGACTGAAAACAATAAAATTATTTGAAGAAAACATAGACAATACATTCCATTGCATTGACCTTATAAAGGTCTTTGGGGACTCAACTCCAACAGCAAGGAAAACAAAAACAAAACAAAACAAATGAACAAATGGGACTACATTAAACTAAATAGCTTCTGAACAGTGGAAAAAACTATCACCAAAATAAAAAGCTATTCCTCTGACTAGGGGGAGAGATTTGCACATTATACATCTGACAAGGTGTTCATATCCAAAATATATAAAGCAGTCATAAAACTGAAAAACATAAAGTACACAACCCAATAAAAAAATGGGGATAAGATCTGAAAAGACATTTCTCCAAAGAAAACATACAGATGGTCTGCTGTTACATGAACAGATGTTCCTCCTCTCTTGTTATCAAGGAAATGTAAATCAAAACAGCAATAAGTTTTCACTCCACACTGGCAAGATTAACTATTTCTCAAGAGACTGGAAACAACAACTATTGGTAATAATGTGTAGAAAAGGGAATACTTACATTGCTGGTGAGTATAAATTTGTGTAACCTTTATGGAAAGCAGTATGGAGATTCCTCATAAAATTGAGCATAGAAATTCCATATGATCCTGTTCTCTCACTTCTAGGTATTTACCCCACAGAACATTAATTCACAGATATATATATGTGTGTGTATATATATATATATATATATATATATGTATGTATGTATATATATATATACCCATATTTATTGATACATCATTTTTAATAACCAAGAATAAGAAACTACCTAAGTGTCCATTGATAGATGAATGAATAAAAAAATGAGTTATATATACAAAATGTTAAACTACATGTCATTTGTGACAACATAGATGGAACTAGAGAGGATCCTGCTATGTGATATAACTCAGAAGAAAAAAAACAAATACTGGATTAATTTACATGTAGAATATAAGGAAACAAAGCATAAGAACAGATGAGAAAAATAGAGCTTGGACATTAACAATAGAATTGACGTCACCGTAGGGGATGGGTGGAGTGATAGGTATGTACAAAGGGTAGTGAGGATATTGGTGGAGGTCTATTAGAAATTTGGTGGTAGATGTATTCATTATATTTTTATTGTTGTGTGAATATATACACCTAAATGTACATTATTTTGTATATTGGATTTATCTCAATTTAAAAGCATATTTAAAAAGACTAACCATACCCAGTGTATTGGCAGGAAAGTGTAGCAACTAGAACTCTCATGCAAAAGAAACATTAAAATATTTAAAGACACAAAATATACTATGATGTTGTTATATAGTGATGCCTATACTAAGATATACACCTACATCTTTGAAGACCCCTCTAGGCCATGCTGGTACTTACTTCCTGTTCCACATAAAGAATGAGTGGATAACTGACTGCAGAATTTGTATGTATCCTATTAGTTGTAGTCTTCCACTCCTTTCTGCTCTCTCTCTCTCTCATATACGTGGAGAATTTATATGGAATTCGTTGTTTCTAATCCCTTCTTGCTCTTTAAATATATCTCCTCGAGTAGAAAAAGACTAGTGTCATTTACATTCAGACTGAAGCTCTTTCATTCCAGTTTATTAAATGTCTTATTAGCATTTTCTAGTTTTTAGCTCTCAGTTAAACAAAACTTAAATTTTTATTGAACAGGTACTGCAAAACAGCAGCTTGCCAAATAAATTGGTATTTTATTTGGCAAGCAATATTTAAAAAAAATAATTTGAATTAGGAAATAGCATTTAAAAAATGAAGATATTTTACATAAAATACATGAATTTCCTCCTTGGTAAAATGTCTGTACTGTAAAATGCTTCAGGGTAAGCAGTGCGATGCTACATACCTGCATGTGAGTTTAATTTTAATTCTAGGGGTGGTCAGCCAAAGCTAGTGATTTACAGGAAAGGCCACACAACGGAGACAGCTGTTTTAAGCCTCTTTTTGCTTTCATTCAGAATTGAATTTTTACTGGTAAAACCTTGGCATTTTTTACTTAGCTTGAATGAATTGGCTTTCAGTAGTGAAAATAAAGGTATTCAGCAGGATGTGTGCATTGGCTACTCATATGTGTGTTTATGTCCTGCACAGATGGTCGTGGAATCATACCTGAGACTATATCCTGTATTCCACTGGCATGACACTCCATGCTGGTCTCCACTTTGTCCTGTGTACTGGCTTAAGAGCTGTTAGAATTGCATTTTCCAAGAGAGCACAGACAGTGTCTCAATAATCTTGCATTTTCTGCCTGGAGTACACCTTTCATAAGGCAATCACCAGAGCACTCAAAAAGACAGACTGAATCTTCTGTGAAGAACATGTCCTACTAACTTTTGTTTCCCTTGAATGTACCTTAGTGTTTGTCTAAAAGAACTGACTGTGTGTCAGACCATGGATTTTGGTTTGAAAAGAGTTTTCCTTGTAACCCGGTCGTTTATTGTGGGTGAGAAGCTAAACTCACTACCCTAGACTTTTTTTGGCAGTCACAGACACCTGATTTGTGCAGACCTAAGCTGGAGATCCATTTCAAGTCCTCTTGAAACATAAGAAGGTTTTGCATCACTGGGCCCCCATTATTTGGAAGGAAACAGCAGAAAGAGCTGAGAAGCAGCTGCATCATTTGCTGGGATATATAATCTCTACTTCCCACAATAAACACCACTTGTTCTTGCCTTAATCCCAGCACAGTGCTCTTATTTTCATTTCCTGCCCAGCCCCATGGCATTGGAACCTATCATCCTTGCAGTGAAGGAATTTCAGATCCTGTCAAACAGGTGTAGGAGAGGCTTTAAGCTAAGTTCAGTTCTCTTGTTGTTCAAAATCATGTATCTGAATAGCTCTGAGGGTAAATTGTGTTTATTCATTTTGAATCTTGTGGGGAATAGATAAGATAGATATTTGGAAGGAATGTAATTGTCCTCATTCTCTTCCTTTTCTGTCTGATCCCTTTATCTTTCCCATCTTTTGTCCCTAAAATCACAAAACTGGGGATCTCAAGGTCTTGTCCTCCTTCCGTGTTTAGTACTAATACTAGTTAACAGAAGTCACCCACAACTCCATGACCCAACACTTTAAGCAGGCTAGCAAGTGGGGTACTAATGTTCACAATAAGTAGATGCTTCCCAAACTTTCTAATAAGTGTAAGGAGGAGAGTGAATCAGAGGAAGTGTAGGGACTTAGGAAACATCTACAGTTGGTGAGAAATAAGATAGGAATCTTCAACTGTGTGTGTGTGTGTGTGAGAGAGAGAGAGAGAGAGAGAGAGAGAGAGAGAGAGAGAGAGAGAGAGAGAGAGAGAGAGAGAGAAAGAAAGAAAGAGAGAGAAAGAAAGAGAAAGAGAGAGAAAGAAAGTCTATTAAGTATCATGAAGATTAAAGAGTATGAAAATGCATGGGGGGGTCACTCTGGTGAAGCAGCAGGAGCCAACCAGGATTAAAGCCCCAAGGGTTCCAGTCCCAAGTCCAGGGGAAAGCAACCATTGTGAACAACTAAATAAAAATAAAATAAAATGTTTCTTCCTCCTGTCTCTTCCTGCCTGCCTGTCTGCTCACCTTCATTCTGCATGAGAACAGGGAAAATTAGAAGCTTGTTTTTTTGTTTCTGTTTCTGTTTCATAAAAAGACAAACAAACATATGACTGCTGTTCTATCAGGACATGCCAAAAATTTGAAGTTTAAATATTGAATTATCAGATGAGAAGAGAAACTAGGCATTAATTTGTTATACAAAGCAAATGGTTATCTCTGTCCTTTGAATAAACTGTCTCCTATCTAATCCTACAGTGCATTAAGATTATGGTAATGCACACTTTAATTATAATGGTACATGTATATGTGCATATATATGCATATATAAATATTGTTCTTATGTTATTAATTTAAGTGAGTCTCTTCCCTTCTTGTCATTCTCAAAGTTTTTTGATTGTTTAATATTATCATGTGAAAACCTTCAGGAGCAATCATTTTTTAAACTATTTAAGATCCATGGACGTAGGGATTTTTTCTTGTATGTCGACAGTATCCCAATGCCTTGGTTAGTTCTTGGTAGATAGTATGTTATATTTCTTAAAAATAATTGAATGATGGTGTTCATATCTGTGTGTGAGGGTGTGTGTGAGAAAGAGTGAGGGAGACAGAGAGAGAGGAGAGTTTGGTTTCTGAACATTTGTGTAAAGAAATATATTAAATTCTCTAATTATGTCTTTGTGCATAAATATAAATATAAAATGATGAAATAAAAAGTAGTTCAGTTCCTAAGCATACCACATTTCTCATATAAAGATTTCAGTTGCTCAAACTTTTCATAATGATAAGATTAAATATAAACATATAAACATATTCATTAAATGAAAGTATCAAATCTTACAGATTCTTTTCACTGAATCTATGTTCTGAGTTAGAGCTCAAAAATATATCTCTTCTTCTCCATCCAAGATGTCAGTGGGCTAATCTTGAAATCATTTTCATCTTTTCCTTGAATGTGAGATAGCGATTATTTAGTCAGGACTTGTGCTCTTCAGCGAAAGTTAATTGGTATAAAAAAGTCATTGTTTTCTAGAACTCTTGTAAATTAGTGCTATTCTGAATTAAAAAATCCTCATCATCTGATTAATTTTTATGTCAGAAATCTAACCCTTAGGAATCTAAAGTTATAATTCTTGATATTTTCCATATTAATCCTCCTGTGCTAAAACCTCAAAATATTGAGAGTTAAAAAACCCACTGATTTTAACTACCCAGTGTGCTGCAAGTGAAAGGTGCAGAGAAATGTAAAACTGAAAAAAGAAAAAGGAAATGTGCAAAGGAATGGATTTAAGGCTCCTAAAGTAGAAAAGATCACTTTGTTCATGTTTTTCTTTCTAATACTATGTATACTTCTATACTCACTTGTTCGTGTTCTAGTCTCGCTTACTCTAGCTCCAAGTAAAGCTGGTTTACTGTGTCCCACTAAGGCACAGAGAAGCCTCCCATTTCCAAAGTCCTGCTACTCTCCTCAGTATCTAGGACCCCACTCTCCAGTCAAGAGGATTATGAGTATCCTGGGTAATTGAAAAAGCAAGTAATCTGGAATAATTCAAATGAAATGGAGAAAGATCTCAGGGCAGAAATGGGAGATGCACAACAGCAAACAGACATAGCTCCCTAATAAAAAAAGCCAGAATGACTCTTTGCCCTGGTGACAGAAAGGCACCTGGAACTGTGGGTGCTGTTCTGGTTTTCCTGAGGCTGACAAAACAACTGATGGTGCAGGCTTGTGTGGAGACAGGGCACTATCTTGACCATGGAATCCTTTCTAGTTAATTTGTTTCTTTTTTTTTCACCAAGTTATGTCATCCATCACACATCTCACTTTCCACCCCCACCCCTTGTCTCCAGATTATAATTTTTTTTCCTTCCCCTAAGGCATTGATGACTTGGGCTTACATTCTTACCAACTTTTATTTATGACATTAAAATTGTCAGGACTTGGACCTTTGAAACTTACAAAAGCCAGTCTCAGTGGTGATGCTCTGAATTATCTTATGTTCAGTTTAATATGCTTGCCATTTCTAGGCTTGCAAAGAGACAATATGTAGTGCTTGATTAAAGATAGTATATTGTTAATAAGTAAATATCAATTATAATAAATATCACATCATAGTTGTCACGATAATTTAATAATCTAATTAAATTTCAGTTTATGACAAACAACATAAAATGTAATGTTACAATAATGGTTGCATAAGTAATTTTACAAGTGTTTTTGTAATTTAAATTATTCTTGTTTACATGGGAAACAATTATGTATAGATAAGATCTCTTATACTTTGATGAACATTACCATTATCTATTTTAATTCTAAATACTGGCATATGCAAAAATAAGAGGGGCCATTTCTACACTGAATAGGACACACAGCAGTCTATAACTGAAAAAATTTGCAATTTGAAATATCACTTGATTATGTAAAGACATATTTGACAATGTTATCGTTATAATTGATAGAAAACTTTTCAGATAAGATAGTACAGCTGTAGAGTTCAATATTATACAGATTTATAATTCATAATAAAATTTACTTTTAAGGTTATGGAACCAATTAAAGATGTAATAAATGCAAATTTGTTGCCAGATTTATTTTTTACATAGAAGGATAGTATTTTGGCTTAAAATGAAATGATCAATTTCATTAAGCAAATATATATGTTCAATTTTTCATAAAAAGCCACTTTATTAAGCATCATTCTTTCAAATTAAGAAAACACGATGCAATTGAATTAGTGCAAAAACCAAATACATCTTTAAATTAAAAAAAAGTGTAAATAAATAACAAAACAGACAAATGAAAAAGAAGGAAAATACACAGAAATGTTTGAGACAGTCTGTTTCACATAAAGGAAAAGACTTCTTAAACTTTAGTCAAGTGTTGACGACCTCTGCTCTTGGAAGGAAGAAAATATGTATAATATAATACAGAATATAATTTAAAAAATTTTTTAAAGACTACATCATAGTTAAACCAAGCAAATCATTGTGTCATGTGTTTTTTTTCTCTATCATGATTTTCATAGGAAAATATTAAAATTATCATTCTTTTCTGGGACATAAAATTTTGGAATAAGACACCTTAGAAACCTAAATCCTATCCAAAAAGTTATCCTAAGAATACAGTTCCAAGCATTAAGAAAGGGTCATATAAATAAACTATATTAATTAAATTTAATTTTAAAGGCTGTATAATCAAATTTAAACATTTTTAAAGAGAATGGTGTTACCACAACAATATATCAATCTTTTTATATGTATATATGCATGTGTGCACGTGCACACACACATACACACACACACATATACACACAGAAACATGCACACACAGCGGTTTCAAGAAAAAAATTACAAAAATTGAAACATTTGATTTACTAAAATGGTGGGATTTGAGGTTTATGTTTTTATTTTAACTAACATATTTATTCTATAAAAAGTGAATTATTAAAGACCATTCATAAAATTTATAGTCTATGCATCAATTTCCCAGAGTTGACATTTCTTATATGTTCCTTTAAAAAAACTCTGAAGTGAAATTTGTCATGAAATTAAACCTTCTAACCATGGACCCCACACATTTACATTAGATGAGTAAGTGCATATCCAATTGTTTAATACTGGTAAGATGTAACATTTACCTTTCAGGACATTTTTCAATGTCAATTTTTTTCTAATGAATTTGTGAATGAGCCAAGATCTGGTATTTTCAAACTTTATTCTTCTTTGGGTCATATTTTGATTGTTTAAGGTCACCACTTTGGTGGAGGAGATGGATGATAAAGGCGAAAAATAAAATTAGCTAAAGACATTTCATCAATATTCTTTATGCAAATTGTAAGGCTGTGTAATTTTTACTGCAATTATTGGTAACTAGTTAATCTAACCTTTGGCATCAGTAATGGCAGTGAGCTGGAAACATTTGTTTAAAAAAAAATCAATGATTTTTTTTTTTCTTTTCTTCTGAAATTTGATCCAATAAAATAATGCTTACAATATCCAGTTTCAGAATTCTATTGCTTACACATAAAACAAAACATCTCTATATTATCAAGCAAAAGATCATATGGTGATAATGATAACAGAATTGACACCAGGTCCTAAAAGAGTCTTGCAAATATATTTAAAAATCATTAACATCTCCAAAATTGTCTTTGACTTGAGCAATTATCATCAACTACACCTCCATTTATTGGTGTTAGCACTTTTTCTCCCTGCTTTTCTGTGTCCTTTAATAGATCCTGAGATCTATAAATCAGAGTCAGTGGGAACATCACAACATTGGAGTCCCTCCTAAACATATTCTCAAGATGAAGGAATGATAGAATAGTTGCTCTTGATTTGTCCTATTTAATTGTTTTTCCATGATTGTTACAGTAAGTTTAAAATATATTTATAATTTAAAGAATAAGGATATCTTATCTTGAATGATAAATAAGTTAAGGTGAGCAGCCTGATAAAAATGGGAAGCTGAAGATGTAAAATACTAAGAGGATGATAGGTTCATATCATTTGAGGAAAGATTCAGTTATTTAAAAACAAAGGTAAATGACTAATAATAAGCTTTCTGATGTCTTGGACTTAGGAATAGTGCAAAATTAGTTGAGTCTAGTTAAAAATTGTATCCAATTGAGAATACTCAATTTAATTATCATATACTTTGTGGAATGAAGAAGTAAACCACAGTTTCACCTTGATGGCTGTCGGGTGTCACATGAACAAATGTGGATTCAATAAGAGGGAGAAAGGTAAATCAGGTCAAATTAAGTTCTTAAGAAATATTGGTTATTATTCTCTAACGCATATATATTACAGTGCAAATCTTATACCCCAGAATTACAATTTATAGACATCATCAATTAATGTAAAATTATGTTCCTTTAAATGTCCATATACAAACTCTATCTGATATATGATAATTTGACTGCAAACACCAGGTTTACAGGATTTTAGATCAGTGATTATTCTTTGCAATATTTTATTATCACCCTGTGTTTCTAGTTAGTTATCTAGTCATCTAGTAGGTCATCGTCTTGCACTCTTGGACTCTTCAGAAATTTTTTTAAAGATCTGGAAAAGGTACACTTTTAACTATATAAGATTTAGAATTTGATACATCTTTTTCCTTTTTTTTTTTATTAACTCAGAATTTACTTTTAGCTGTTTTCTATTTGAGTAAATGTGTTTTAAAAGATGAGAGTGAGAGAGCTTACTTGGAGTACGATACTTCTTGTTGAAACAGCAGTAGAAGTACTGCTGAAAAATACTTAATCTGGCAGATTTAAAACAAAGATAATTTTCTTTGGAAAGTACAATCTGACCTAAAATGTAAGTAATCTAAATAAGGCTAGTCAGAGTTTTCTGTGATCTTTCTTCAGAAATGTATCAATTGAAGTACTTAAATTTCTTTTTAATTGATGATGGTTTCAAAATATAACCTATTCTCTAAATGTTCTCTCTGTCAACTCAATATAATGAGACAAAATTCATTAAAATTTATCTTCAATTCCTGGCAAATAAAATTTGTTTTGTAAGTTATATCTAATCTTATAATCCAATATTATATATAAACATATATGCACATTTATAGTATATATAATATTATATATATGCATATGTATATATGTATCTGCTTGTCAACATTTTTAGAACTTTGCCATAGTAACTCAGGCATGGTTTTCAGTACTTACCTACAAAGATTAAAAATATTTGTATCTAAAGTCAACCCCTAGAAATCTTATTTAATGGTTCTGGACTAGGGCTAAATAACCTGGACTATGAATAGCACTTTAATAACTATTCCTGAAGAGAACCATAAAGAATATGCACATGAAATTTGATGGAAATGGTCAGTGTGTGTTTACAAGTTACCGGTGCATGTAAATCATGGATTTCCTCTTGATGCTTATTTACAATACAAAATTCTTTTTACAAATGCAGAAAAGTGGAAAGATCAGACATTTATGAGAGAAGTAAACAATGGTCCTGTAGTTGTTTGTAAAGGCATTATTTTATAAATTCTACATAAGACATAGTAGAATGCCATCATTTCCTTCCTGCTTACATACCTCATTTTATCAATGATGCCATGTCTGAGAAATAAATAATCATATTGGGGACAATAACTGAGAATTTCTGGTTCAAATCATATTGTGTTTCCAAGAATTTAAAAAATGATCTTTAGGTATAAATTTTCTCATGGTGTTAGATACTAGGATGGAAAGATCATGAGATCAGGTCAGATTACATGACCTGACAACATAAATGTCTTTCAAAGTATAGCAATGGAAAGACAAACTTGAACGCTTTTCTGAGGAGACTGAATTCACTAGGTGAATGAAACCCATAAGCATAAATATGTGCACCCCTGCTGGCATGGGATTCTAAGTGTTGTGAGAGGAGCTACTTGGCAGCCTATTAGTTCTGGTGAGATTTCATATGATCGCCCACAACTGAGGCCTTTGAGAGTTCCCTAGATCTTTATGCCAAATTGGGCTGGAGTTGGTTTCGGTTAAGCAAACTATTGCCCAGATCAAGTTTGACACCCAAAGCATAAACTCTTAGAAGTTCAAAATCGCTGAAAGATGCAATTAAGATGGACAAGAAGTAAAATGGGTTCAATGCTTCAACATGACTATGGTTACTTAACATAAATGGTGAATATTATTACTAATAGTTAAGTCCTGCCAGGTTGCTTTGAGAAACAAGTTTAATGCGAAATGTATAATTGAAAGAAAATGGATGCTCATATTTAGCATAAAGAGATTGAAAATAGCTTGACTATCAAAGAGTCAAACATTTCCTCTGCACTTATTTATTCTCTATGGTTGCTTTTCAAAATATTTATTTGCAAATAGTGAAAATGTAAATTTATATTGTGTGTTGAATAATCACAGACATTATTATGTATAATAGTAATAATGGTGATATTATACAAGCATAATAGTATTATTTATTATTGAGAATTTACTGATTGTATGATCCTGAAAAAGCACAATATCATTAACATCCACAACAATTCTACAATGGTATTATTAGTGTACACATTTACTGGATGAAGAAACTAAAATTAGAAGATTTCAGATGCTAACGCATAAATGCAAAGCAAAAAAGTGATAGATCTGGGATATCAACTCATGAACATAAGCTTACAAATTCCATACTGTACTGCCCCACCAATATTAATGAACTTCTATAACAATCCACACCAATACCCTTCTAAAATTTTGTTGAAATTATAACCAAGGTTAAAAATAATCTAGTGCTTTCTAGAAAGCAGTAGACTAGCCTCATGAGACAAATTGAACAAATCTGGGAAACATCGAGCTGGAAGAGATTTCAGAAAGTATCAATGCCCTCTCCACATTTCTTTTATGGTTCTAATCAAATGAAGAGATGGCATGAATTAAGTTAGCATTTTGACTTTTATTAGCATTTCATAGTGTTTCTTTGGAAATGAAGCACCACTGTTTGGTTAAGTTGAATGCTGTCTTATATACCTAAAGCCTCTCTAATAAAGTTATGAGAACTGCTAGAAGGGATGAGAAGCAGAGCTCAGTGAGTTTTTGTTCCTAATTTATAATATATGACCTTGAACAAATCTAATAATCTTCGTGGGTCTCAGTTCTTTGAGTGTAAAACAAGGATAATTACTTTTATTAACCTTGCCTGAGTTTTTGAAGATTAATGAGTTAATCATGTCCAGACCACATTCTGTAATTCTTTAATGTCAAGTACATGAAAAATGTTCAGTACAATACTGATACTAAGAAAGAAGGCTGTGTTTATCATGAACAATATCTAATGAGCTGCCACAGAGGTTAGGATTAAGTCCTTTCCTTTTTAATTTTATTGATGCAAGTAAGCTCATCATAATGACAAGAGCCGGTAAGAGAGTTTGTGAGGTAGTTAAAAAGTAATATGCCACTCAATGTAGCTACCATGTCCACAGTCAAATTGCTCAGGTTCTAATCCTGATTAATAAACTAATACCTGGAATTAACAACCTAATATCTGGAAATATCCTTTACTTTTCTGAACCTGGGATCCTCTGGATGTAAAATGAGAAAAATAATATCTATTACTTATCCTGATTTATTTAATACATAAGATAGACAGATAGGAGAATGATCTAGAGGTAGAAACACTGTTTATATTTAAGTGTGGACTGAATAAGGCAAAAAAATTCTGTGAAGACCTGCAAATGGAATGTTCCAGACAGAGGGACTCATAAAGGAAAGGCTCTACTGTAGAAGGGAGCTTGGCATATTTGTGGAAAAGCAAGGTTAGTATAATTGGGCAGAGTATACAAGAGGGAGATAGTTAAAGTGGAACATGGAAGAAGAGTATATCTTATACACGGCCTTCTGCTTCTGACTAAGAGTTTACATTTTACTCAGTGTTGTAAGAATTACTGGAGTCTATAGCAAAAAAAAAATTCTGAGGGTGTGAGAAAGGGAGGTGTCATGCTCTCTGACATCAAACTATACTACAAATCAATAGTAATCAAGTCAGCACGGTATAGGAATAAAGACAAATATACAGATCAATGTAATAGAATTGGAAGTCTGAAATGAAACTACACATAGATGGACAATTAACCTATGACAAAGGAGCCAAAGGTTTTCAATAGGGCAAGGACAGTCTCTTCAATAATTGCTGGTGGGAAAATTAGCAGTCAAATGCAAAAGGTTGTAAATAGATCATGACCTAACACCAAACACAAATTCAAAGTGGATTAAAATACATAGAAGAAAACATACGTAAAACACTATGGGACACTGATCTAAGAGATGTTTTTGAGAATTCAGCTCCAATAGTAAGGAAACTAAAATTCAAAATAAATACATGATGTTACATCAAACTAAAAAGCTCTGTCAAGTGTAAAAAACTTCCATTAAAAACAAAGAGACATCCTACTTAATGGAAGAAGAGTTTTTCACATTACACAATCTGACAAGGGGTTCATATTCAGAATATATAAAGAACTTGAAACTTATCATCAAAAAAATCCAATCGTGGTAGAAGACCTTTTCCCTGACATCAAAGCAAAAGTTAGTTCTCCAGGAAAATTTTCCACAGTACTATGGAGACTGTGGCTATGTCTTGTTATTGTACTAGAGAGGCTGTAGCTATGTCCTGTTCTGTGGAGACTGCAGCTATGTCCTCTTATCATGACTAAGGACAAACTACCATAGCCTCCCTACTCTGCAATTGTACATAGCTGATAAGAGTTGCCAGTAGAAACCTCAAGTAGCAAAGGAGATGAATCATTAACTCAGAATATAAAAGAAGCTCCCGTAAACCCCCCACCCCCACCATTGCTAATCTTTGGGTAACAATATCCTTATGCCAGCACCGGTGCTTACAATAAAGTGCTGTTTTCTCTACCTTTTGAGTGCCTTATCAGTCTTCTCACCATCTGGAAGGTTTGCCATAACACAATTAAAAATGAACTGATGATCTTAATAGAGAGTTTTCTAAAGAAGACATAGAGATGGCCCACAGGCAAATGAAAAAATATTCCGTCTCTCATAATTTAAAAATATAACTAAAAACAACAATAAATTAACACCTTACACCTATGAGAATGGTTGCTATTCAAAAAACTAAAAACAATAAGTGTTGGAGAGGATGTAGAGAAAGGGAACTCTTACACAGTGTTGGTCTGAGTGCGAAATGGTGCAACCATTAATGAAAGAGGATGGAAACTCCTCAAAGAATTGATAATGGAAATCCCATATGATCCAGTTATTGCTCTGCTGAGTATTTATCCTAAAAACACAGACACTAATTTGCATAGTTGTACATTCAATGCAGCATTATTTACAATATCCAAGAGATGAAAACAACCTAAATGTCCACTGACAGATGAGTGGATAAATAAAATGTGGTATGTACACACAATGAAATACCATGAGGAATTAAAAAGTTGAAACCCTACATCAGCAGCAACATGAATGGACATGGAGGGAATAGATAAACTAGAAGAAGAAAGACAGGCATTGTATGGCATCAGTCATATGTGGTATATAGAGATACCAATAAAACAGATGAACTAAATTATACAAAAATAGACTTTAAAACTGAATTAAATCGAGGATCAACTTCTTTTGCTAAACGTGACTCGATAGGATACACTTTTGGGTTGCTCCCCACAGACAGAAAAATCATCCGTTCTCCTGAGACAAATACCAAGAAATGACTGGCACTTCAGCTGGAGACAGAACAACTGACAACTAACAGTGGGTGAGGGCACTCAGTGTGGTTCTCAGCTAAGCTGAGATGGAGCATGGGAGTCTCCAGACATGTGATTAGCAGAGGCTAGGGATTTCAGGACCAGCTGCAAAGGCAGTGAGAGGAGGCCCAGTGAGGCTGAGATGTGGAACCATAGAGGGCCAACTTGGAAGAGGGTGAAAGGAGAACCAACGCACCCAGAGCTGAGCTAGAGCCCATGTGGTGAAATTGCACTGGGCACAGACAAAGCAGAAATCAGTCAGGGAAGTTCAGGCTCAAATACTTCCCACAACCACTTCACATCAGAGCCTAGGATTCACCAAGCAGAAATCCCGCCCACCACATAACTGCCCACCGGAAATTCTATCCACCGGAAATCCTGTCCACCAGAAATCCTGCCTTCAGGATTACAGTGGGAAGGCAGACCCAAACCTCAATGCTAACTTCTAGTGCCACCTTTCAAATAGAGGTGAAACTGAAGCCTGATTACCAATTCTGGGCAAGTCAAACCTATGCAACGCCAGGGAAACCAAACCCTCTTGAATATAAACAGAATGATGACTAGAGCATAGGCACAGAGAAATGTACATTAAATGATGAACCCAATCAAAAAACAGGGGAAAATCTGAATACAGCAGACATATAAAAATTACCTGAAGAAGAATTTAGGGTAAAAATGATTAGTATACTAATTGGAATCCAGAAATCAGTGGAAGCAGTAAATGAGAATATCAGGAAGCAAAGAGAAGAATTAAAACAAGATATCAAACAGGTAAGAGACATGATCGTCAAATCAAAGAACTAAGTAAAGTTACTCAACAATAGGATGGATGAATCTTCCAATAGAATCAGTTATCTGGAAGATAGGACAGAGGAACTCAATCAACAAACTAGCAAAGAAATAAAAAATTAAAAAAATCGAAGACAGCATATGAGACCTCTGGGATAATATTAAAAGGAACAATATTCACATCATAAGGGTCTCAGAGGAAGAGAGAGAAAAGGAGGCAAAAACCATATTTGAAAAAATAGCAGATGAGAACTTGCCCAATTTGAAGAATGAAGCAAGCCTCTACATCCAGGAAGTTCAAAGTGTTCCTAATAAAGGAAACCCAAGCAGAAATACACTTAGATACATCATAAAATTTCAAAAATACAAGATAAAGAAAAAATTATTAAAAACAGCCAGAGAAAAACATGTCACATATGAAGAAGCCCCCGTAAGATTGTCAACAAACTTCTCAAATGAAACTCCAAAGGCCAGAAAGGAATGGCATAATATATTCAAATTGCTGGAAGAAAAGGAGTTTCAACCTAGGATACTATATCTGGCAAGATCATCATTCAGAACTGAAGGAATGATAAAAACCTTTTCTGACAAGCAAAAGTTAAAGCAGTTTATTACCACAAAACCAATTTTGCAAAAAAATTGAAAGGATGCTCTATAAAGCATAAAGAAATCACACAGAAAAAACAGTATGGCAGCAAATATTGAAAGTGGGGAGGAAGAGAAGAGAACAAAATGCGGATAGTTAGAATGAGGGGAAAACTAATATACTTACAAATAAAATTAGGTAACAAACATAGAACTGTGAATGTTAACTCCAGGGTAACCTCAAAATACATCCCCAGAGAGAAAGTGAAGAAGAAAACAAAAGGCAAAATCAATAAAAACAACTGTATCTATCCAACCTAAAAATAGAAAGACAACAAAGGCATCATCTGGAGCAACATACAAAAGACAAATTATAAAATGACACTAAGCAGCAATATCTCAATTATCACCCTAAACGTTAGTGGACTGAACTCATAAGTCAAATGACGCAGAATGGCTGAATGGATTAGAAAGCATAGCCCAACCTTCTGCTGCATTCAGGATACCCACCTTATTCCAAAAGATAAACAAAGGCTCAAAGTCAATGACTGGAAGACAATCCAACAGTCAAGTGGAAACCACAAAAAAGCAGGAAAAGCTATACTCATATCAGATAAAATAGATTTACATCTAATAATCATAATAAAGACAGAGATGGACACTATATAGTGATTAAAGGATCAATCCAGCAGGAAAACATAATACATAAACATGTATGCACCAAATGAAAGAGCATCAACATTTATCAAACAAGTATTATTAGACCTGAAGAGGGACATTGACAGCAACACAATAATAGTGGATAACTTCAACACTCCACTTAGAACAATGGACAGATCAACCAGGCAGAAAATTAACAGGAAAACAGCCACTTTAAATGACCATCTAGAACAGATAGATATATACTGATCACTTCAACCAATGACTGCAGATTTTACTTTCTTCTCAAGCACTCAAGAAACATTCTCAAGGACAGATCATATGCTGGGACACGAAACATTTCTCAACAAATTTACAAAGATTGAAGTCATGCCAAGCATCTTCTCTGACCACAATGGCCTAAAACTGGAGATCAACCAAAAAAAGAAAGCTGAAAGACCAGAAACCAACTGGAAACTCAACAATATGCTCCTGAAGGACTCTTGGGTAAAAGAGGAAATCAAAGAGGAACTTAAAAATACTTAGAGACAACTGACAATGAGGACACGAGCTACCAGATTCTGTGGGATGCAGTAAAAGCGGTACTAAGGGGAAAGTTCATTGCAATCCAGTCCTATCTCAAGAAATGAGAAAAATCACAAATAAACAACCTAACTCTATATTTAAAACAACTGGAGATAGAAGAACAATTAAAACCAAAAATCAGCAGAAGAAAGGAAGTAATCAAAATTTGAGCAGAAATAAACAAAATAGAAAACAAAAAGACAACCCAGAAGAGCAGTGAACCCAAAAGTTGGTTCTTTGAAAAAATAAATGAAATTGACAAGTCATTGGCTAGACTCCCAAAGGAAAAAAAAGGGAGAAAATTATTTTAAGTAGAATCACGAATGAAAGGGGAGAAGTTACAACAGATACCAGAGAAATTCAAAACATTATAAGGGACTACTATGAACAGTTCTATGCCACCAAAATAGACAACCTTGAGGACATGGACAGATATCTAGGAAAGTGTAGTCTACCAAGACTGAATCTGGAAGAACTAGAAAACTTAAACAGAACAATCAGAAGCAAAGAAATTAAAGAAGTAATCAAGGACCTCCCCCAAAATAAAAGCCTGGTACCAGATGGCTTCTCTAATAAGTGCAGGAGGCATTTACTTTTCCTTTTATATTTTTGTACTATTTTAACTTTTTAACCTTGTTAAAAGAATTTTAATGGAAGTTGTCCAGACAAAGGTTTAGGGGTCATTTGCTTTCATTTTCCACACTTCTCCATATAAAAAATACTGGCATTCACTTCATATCCATTTGTTGAACTATATGTAGATTGCCATGTTCTGACTATATATTTTACAATAAAAATAATAAACAGAAAAAAATGAATTAAATCAAGGAACAATAAACTTTTAGATAAAAAAGGAAATCATGGTTGCAAGATGTAAAGAGGTGGGGGGCAGTTATACAGGGAAAAGGAATTAATTGTATAGCGAAGGGAAAATTTCAATAGTGGTGAACTTCATATATTATATAAAGATTTTTCTTTATTATGAAGTATACCATAAACCTTATAGAGTGTTATAGTGCAATGTGCCTCAATAAAATTAATCTTAAATTATAGAATATATATATATTATAGAATATGTATCTACATAAATACATATCTATATCTATCAATCTATCTACATATACATATATGAAGAAACTACTGAGCACTTCACATAAGAGCAAAGTCATAAAGATCTTGCTGGCTGCAATGTAAACACAAAATAGATTTTTTAATGGATAAGAGCAATAGTATCTCTTTTCATATAACCACATTTGAAGCAAACTCCTCTGCTGTTGGGAGAGCAGGAACTCAGGAAGATATAGGTCAGCTGTAAAAAAAAGCTGTAAAATTTTAAGAGAAACCAAAAATGGTGCACAAAGTGAAAAAAAATTCCCCATTTTGTTCAGATCAGCCAAACTATGACTCTAATAGTTTAATATATTCCTACATACAACTATAATATAAAAAGTTTTGAGCAACTAAGTATCCTCACGGTCATGTGGTAAACTAGACAATTAGATAAGCATGGAAAGGAGATACTGAGGCATAAGAGTTGGTGATGAACAGCAATCCTGCAATACATGTAAACAGATGGAACACACCACTACCTTTCTTTTACTGACTATTTCTATCTGATTTAGTTCATTTTTTTGCTTGGTTTCACTGTAGGCCAAATATGAGAGACAGCAGACAATGTCTGTCTTTCTCCCTCAGGCTTATCTCCCTAAGCATTTCATGACAACTCACCATCACAGCCTTAAGACTCTGGGATCCCCTGCTGACATCATCTGTTTTGGAATAATTTTTAGTTTCCTGCTTCTTTGGGCCACTCATTCCATACTTGTAGGCTATTAGTTTCTAAAGCCTGCTTCTTTAGCTGGCCTAATGACAAGAAAAGAAATGAATGGATTTGAGATATACCAAGCAGAATGAGCAGGACTTGGTGATTGGACTTTAAGGATAAAAGAGAATCAAAGTATAAGACTCAGATTTGTTGTGTTCAACTTCATAATTTTGGGTCATTTCAGTGCACTAGGCATAAAAGGATTGAAGAAGGTGTATTTGGCTTGAGGCATTATAGTTGACTTCCATCTTTTTGTTTACCTGCTATCTGAATACCAGTTAGGGGAAAAACTCAAGATGTAAAGGAAATAAGAAAGCAAATTGAAGAAGATAGTTTTTTCTACCATATATTTGTCAACTAGAACCCAGATATATAAACTGATCTCAGACACTCTGGCCTCTGAATCTGGAATTCAACATAATAATTCAACATAATTTAACAGTGTAAAATCCTAGAAGAAACTAAGATACATAAGAATTTAAATGTGGTCCTTGCTTTTAGAACAAGATTTATAAGCATACTCACATTTTGAATTGGCTAATTCTTGTTTTGACATTTAGCATCATCCATGACCTCTACCAATTAGATGCCAATATCATCTCTCAGCTGTGAAGAGCAAAATATCTTCAGATGTCCCATGAATGTAGTAAAATTATCCCTGGATATTTGTGAGCTTGACAAGAATAGTTCCGATGGAATTTTTAAAATGGAATTTGGATGGTAGTGAACTGAGGAGGTGGGTAAAGGAGAAAGCTTGATAAATCACTGTAGATTACCCTTTCAAACTGTTTTGCTGAAAAGTGTAACTGACCTATAAATGGTAAATCAAAGGTAGAAACATAAGCATTCTTAAACACCAAGGAGAGAAGCCACTAGGGGAAAAAAAAGGATGTAGGAGTGAGGATAACTAACATGGTCCGTGAAAACATGGACTCAACTTAAATCTGGTGCTGGTTCAACTGTTTAGTTCAGCCCTTTTTTAATTGTTGTTGTTTTTGTTTTAACATAGATTTTATATATAATTTGTGATATAGAGGTACAGAAATTGAAGATAAACCATCAGAGTGTTTCCTAATAGAGTCATTCTATATTAGTTGAAAATGAAAAAAAAATTGGCTTCCATTTTTTATCTGTGATTTTTTTGTTTTGCTATTGATTTTTGCTGAATATTTTTCAAAATATGGATTAGCAGTAAAAGCTAATCTTCAAGGATAATTTGAGAAATACTCCTGTCAAGCATATTATGTGGAGTGGTTAGACAAATACCTCATACTAAATCAAAAGAAGGAAGAAACAACAATAAAGGAAAAGTATTATTGGCTTCTGGAATTGAGCTAGGAAGTGGCTGACCCAAATGGGGGAATGGAGTCTGGGAAAAATTGCTCTGAGATAAGAGTATAGCATTCTGACCGGAAGAACACAGGAAACATGCCTGGTTGTTCAGAGCTCAATGGAGTTCAGATCCACGCAGTTATGGTGTTGTCAGTCAGGATTTCAGGAAGGCTTACAGAAGTAGTTAGGAAAGGTTTTATTGAGTGAGCAAGTGGGGTAGCAAACGAATAAAATTAGTAAATAAATGCTAACGTAACATTTGTTCAGAGCATTCTGATTAAGAATAGGAGAATTTTTTGGATTATTTTGATGTTCTTTAAAATATATTACACACAAGTAGTCGGTGCTCAAAGATTTTATTTTATAAGCATTGTGAAATAGACTTTTTTGATATAACTGGAATACAAAAAGAGCTTTGAGAGATTAAGTATCCTCATGGTCATTTAAACTAGGGTCACATTCCAGAATTCTGAATCCCTATGTGAACGTCTATTTAATTGTATAAAGACATTATCAAAAAGACATAAAAAATCTCATGTACTGTGACAGAATGAAAACACAAGTTATTTTCCATCAAAGAGAGATTCTGGGATGTCTGTGAGCTTTTTCATAATTATTCTTCAGATTATCCATTTACTCAGTGTTTCAAATACAAAAGGCAACTGGGAATCAACTCTAGGGTATTCATTGTCTTCTAAGAATGTCATTTTACAATAGATTTGGCTGCCATTCTTCTGGGGTTCATTCATAAGCATATAATAATGATAATGATGCTTTTCATTTATATAGTGCTTTACAGTTTCCAAAGTACTTTCATGTAAATAATCTTATATGAACCTCATCACAGCCCAGTGAATATATTTACTCATGTTCTGTTTTATGCATGACTGTCACGTTAGTATTAGTCATACACACTTCCAATATTTATATAGTTGGTTAGTTATGAAAGGCTTTAATAGACAAACAGAAAGATACAAAGAATAGTTCAAGTGTTATAATTCTGAATTGCTTAGTTCTCTTCATTTGACTAAATCATCAAAAGTGTCTTATACCTCTTTAGGAATTAGTATTATTTAAATATACATTCTTTTTATCTAATTAGAGCTCTCTAGACCATTTACAGGGTAGTGATTGAATAAATATATAAAAATTAAAAGTCATTTGAAGGTATTATCTGTAAATTGGGACACAAATTATTTTATTAATATTTTCAAAAAATCTAAAAGGTTATTTTGGAATTTTACTTCTCATGTAAGAAACCCATATTTCTAAAAAAAAAAAAGAAAACCTTAACAATATGGTATTACTGTTAGTTAAAAGATTGCTCTTCAAGTTAGTCATACATAGATCTTTAACTTGCATTGAAAGATAATATAATGATAACCCTGGTAGAATAGCTGTTAGGTCTGCACCTCTGATGGAGTGCAGTCTATGAACATCTAAGGACCTGGGTTTGTGAATCGGGAATGGGGGAACAGCCAAGAGAAACAACTAAATACAATAAATAAAATGATTCTTCCTCCTCTCTCTGCTGCCTGCTTGCCTACTTGCCTTCATTCCTGCCTGCATCTTTCCTTTAAAACAAAAAAAAATAAATACAACAGTACATTATAACCATAAAATTATTCTAAAAGTAATTTTTTTAAGATTCAGAGACTGTATCTTTAAATTGATTTTATTGAAGGAATGTTGCATTTTATCATTAACTAAGCTCTTAAAGTTATAGTTGATAGCAAATTTACATGTGTATATAATACAGTAAGTTTGGCACTATTTCCTTTTTTTCATTACAAATATCCCCTTCACCCCATTTACAAACCACCCCTCCCCAATCTCTTCTTTACCCACTAATTTTAAGAACTAAAAGTCTATTGTTGCTTGATTTAGTTGATTTTTAAGTCTATTATTATTTAATTTAGTTCATTTGTTTGGTATCTCTATATACTACATATGAGTGATATCATACAAAGTATGTCTTTCTCCTTCTGGCTTTTCTAGTTAAGTAAAATTCCTTCTAGATTCATGCATGTTACTGCAAATGGCAGGGTTTCCTTTTTTGATAGTTGCATGGCATTCCATTGCATATATGTGCATATCTCGCTATATGTTGCATCATATTTATCCACTCATCTGTCAATGAGCATTTAAGTTGTTTCCAGCTCTTGGCTATTGTAAATAATGCTGCAACGAGCATGGGCTGCATATATCACTAGGAACAAGTGCTGTGTTTTAGGGTAAATACTCAACAGAGAAAAAACAGGATCATATAGGTTTTCCATTCTCAATTCTCTGAGGAATCTCTATATTGCTTTCTATACTGCTATACCATTTTACACTCCAACAACAGTGTATTAGAGTTCCCTTTCTTTTGTATCCTTTCCAACACTTACTGTTTCTAGTCTTTTGTATAGCAGTCAGTCTCACAATTGTGATTGGATATCTCATTGTGCTTTATTTATTTATTTATTTTTTGTATTTCCCTAATGACAAGAGCAGGGCATCCTTTCATGTACCTATTTCTCATTTGTATGTCATCTTTAGAGAAGTATTTATTAAGATCACCTGTCCACTCTTATATTATTATCTTTTTTGATGCAGATTTGAGCATTTTTATGTATTTTGGATATTAATTCCTTGTTATGTGTTTTATGTGCAAATGTCTTCCCAGATTCAGTAGGATATCTTTTTGGTTTGATGACAGTTTCACTGTGCAGAAGCTACTTAGTTTGATGTAAATCCATCTGTTTATTTTGGATTTTATTTCCCTTACTACTAGAGCTGTGTTCCCAAAGACACCTTACATCAATGTCCTGTAGTATTTTGCCTATGTTTTCTTCTTTGCATGTAAAATTCATGTAAACTGTAAAAGTTTTCAGGCCTTATATCTAAGTTGTATATTCATTTTGAATCAACTTTTGTATATAGTGTGATACAGTGATTTGATCATAACTTTTGCACCATTTATTGAAGATAGTCTCTTTGTACCATTGTAAGCTTCTGACTCCTTTGTTGAAAATTAAATGTCCATATATGTGTGTGTTTATTTTGGGTTCTCAGTTATGTTCCATTGATCTGTAATTCTGTTTCATTCAAGTACCATGCTTATTTGGTTATTATTGCTTTGAAGAGAGTTTTAAGTCAGGGAGCATGAAACTTCCCTTTCTTTCCCCTTAGGATTGTTTTTACTAGTTCCAAATACATATCATGATTTTTTGCTCTACATCTGTGATGAATTTCTGTGTGATTTTGATGGGAATAGCATTAAATCTTTATATTGCTTTAGGTAATATAGCATTTTAACTACATTAATTCTTCCAATCCATAAGCAAGAATTATCTTTCCTTTTTTTTGTTTTATCTTTTACTTCTTTTAACAATGTCTTACAGTTTTCAGGTTACAAATCTTTCGTTTCTTTGGTAAGTTTATTCTAAGGTATTCATTCTTTCTATGTAATTATGAGATTGTTTTCTTCAGTTCTCTTTCTGAAATTTCGTTATTTGTATATAGAAATGCAATCATTTTAATACAGATTTATAACCTGCCACTTTACTGTATTTATTATTTTTCGAAGTTTTTTGCTCTAGTCTTTGGGTTTCCTCTATTTTCATGTCATCTACAAAAAGTAATAGTTTCACTTCTTCCTTTCTAATTTGGATACTTTTTACAAATTTTTCTTCTCTGATTGCACTGTCCAGGATTTTCAGTACTATACTAAGTAGCAGTGTTGAGAGTGGATATTCTTGTCTTGTTTCTGATCTTAGAGGAGAAGCTTTCAATTTTTTCCATTGAGTGTAATGTTGACCATGGGTTGATATATTTCTAGTTATGTTGAATTTCATCTTTTATGCTCATTTTTGGAAGATTTTTAATACAAAATTGTTTAATCTTGTGAAATGCCTTTTCTCCATCTATTGAGATAGCTATGTGGTTTTATCCTTTTTTTTTTTTGGTGTAGTATATCACATTTATTGATTTTTGTATGCTCAACTATCCTTGAGTCCCTGGAATAAATTCCACTTGATCATGGTGTGTGCTTTATCTGATATATTGTTGAATTCAGTTTGCCAGTGTTTTGCTGAGGATTTTGCATCAATATTAATCAAATTAATAAAAACAATTTCTTGGTGTTCTCTTTATCTGGTTTTGGAATTAGAGTAATGTTGACATCATAGAAAGTTCTTGGAAGCTTGCCATCCTATTCAATTTTTGGAATAGTATAAGAAATTTTGGTATTAAATCTTCCATGAATGTTTGGTAAAATTCACGATAAATGCCATCTGGCTCAGGACTTATGTTTTTGGGAAGATTTTTAATTATTCTTTTGATTTTCTTGCTGATGATGGATCTGTTCATGATATGTACTTCTTCCTTATTTAGTCCTAGAATTTTTTTTATACATTTTAAAGAATATGTCAGTTCCATCTAGGTTATCTAACTTGTTCTGTACAATTTCACATAGTATTCTCATGATTTCTGCTATATCTGTTGTGATTAATCTTTTTCAATTATGATTTTATTTGGTTTTCTCTCTCACCTTTTTGAGTCTGATTAGTAGTCTAATTTTTTCTTTCAATAAACCAACTATTGGTTTCAGTGATTTTTTTAAATAGTCTTTTTATATGTAATAGTATTTTGTGCTAACTCATTATTTTCTTCCTGCTACTAGATTTTGGCTTCTTTTTGTCTTATATTTATTTCAGTTCCTTTAGGTGAATACTTAGGTTTCTTATTTGCAATTCTTCTTGTTTTCTTAGATGTGATTGTTTCATTGTAAATTTCCCTCAATTCTACTTTTGCTTTATCTCACATATTCTGATATGTTGCATTTTCATTTACGTATGGCTCCAGGTATTTTTAAATTTCATCTTTGATCAGTTTTTATGAACTCTTTATATCATAAAATTAGCCCCCAAAACTGAAAATAAAAGACTTCATCAATAAAAATAATAAACAGAATCCAATACCCTTGGTAAACAGCTGTTATTCTTTAACATTATATTACATAGAATTAATAGGTAGAATATCTTATCATTCTGACATTTTTGGCATTATGAAAAAATTGTTAGCTAAAATTAATCATTAGTCAAACTGAAAAACTTTCTGTAATGTCTTAGAACCCTAATTGATTTGAATTTTACTATAAACATATTTTAATTAAAATCTTAATGCAGTTTAATTTCTGACCTCCAAAATTTGATTAATTTGAGATCATGGGTGCCTGGGTTATGAATAATGATTATAATTTAAGCAACCAAGTAACAAATTTTATCAAAATTTGTCTCAATACACTCTGAATTTTTCTATCCAGATTTATATTTATCAAAATATTATAATACAGATCAAAATCTCATATTTGATTAAAATTGTATGCAAGGTTTATAATGAGTTATTCCTTCAATATACTTTTAAATTCATACAAATTAGCATGAATTTTAAAAATTTCATGAAGAGATAAGAATCCAGAAACATATTTACCCTAAAATTTTATCTTCCTCTGAAATAAATATTTTATTCATTTAGAATTTTGAGCAGTTTATTTTCTATCTTTAACGAAATAGATCCACCTGATCCAGAAATACACACTGGTGTCTGCCAGTCAATTGCAGAGTGGTAAAGTGAATTCTGTAGAAGATGGGATATTTATATAATGATAAGAAGATATAAGGATTATGACTTTGCATTACTATATGTAAAATATAGCACAGTGATTATTTGGGAAATGTATCAATAAGAACAATTAATTCGATCAGATTATGTTTTTATTCCTTTAATTATTTTTATAAATAATTAAACTTTTTTTTTGGTATGAGTCCTCTACTAAGACTCTGGTTAATGCTAAAATTTGAAAAATTCAATGATTATTTTTGAGGAAAATATTGATTCCATTGCTGCTCTGTTACTTATTACTTTAGCTGCAAAAGAGCAGATGTTTAACTCATATAAATTATTTTAGTAGTTTTTATTAGGTCTTTATCTGCAGTTTGTCAATGAGGTTCTATAGATATATTTAACCATCTGTTCTTTGGATCCGTGCTTCATGTGACTTACAGGAGCATATTAATTTTATTGGCTCAATCATTAATATAATCATGAGTTAGTTTGCTCTGGGAGCCTTCCAAAATGACAGATTTTATAAATAAAAAATATATCCATTTTCTCATTAAGCATTCTTTATATTTAAAAATAAATTCTCCCATTTATTTAATGGTCACAGATTATGATAAAACTTATTACAGAACAACTTTTGGTCTCCAGATTTTCGAATTCATATTTCTCAGGATTTACTTCCATGTGCAACACTCAGAAAAAAGTACAGATAGTATTTTGGGGAAGTTTTTCTGGTAAAAAGTATAATACAACTTTGCAACTCTTTTATAATTTCTTGTTCATTTCTGAAATTATACATTGAGAAAACTTTATGGAATACTATGGATTTTGGAATGGTAAGTTCAAATTTATGAGATGTGATATTTATCATAAAGGCATTTCTCTCAAGATCTCTGTTCTAAAGACTAACAAATGAGTTACCACCAGAAACAGTATCATCCCCTCAGTAATGGGGCTGATTTCTGAAACTAGGTAAAATTAGTCCTATCTTTTAGAATTTCACTTCCAATTCTGTCTGACAATTATCTTAGGTCAGCTCTTTTTCATTGATAACCCAAATATCTCTGTTCTCCAGCTTTCTGACGTCACTTTTTACTTCAGTTTCCTGCAAGATGCTTTGACTGTCCTTGACCATGTTCTACGAAAAGTCTTATCTAATACTTTGGTGGATTACTAAGGGGCTGGATCCTGGCAAATCTGGTCTAACTACTTATTACCTGTTATCTCCTCTGGCCCTTAGATAATTATTTGAGTATTTCTTCAAACAAATCAACCTGAACACTTTTTGGACTTTTTCTATCTACCACAATTTTACTCACACAAATCCATGTTTAGTGGAAAAGTATTGAGATTGATCTGGGAGTAATACAAACAATGATAATTGAATATTAAATTTCACTGTTCTGTAATGTCATCAGGCATTCCTGGCTGTGGAAACTTTTTGCTCTGAGGTCCTAAGATTTTTTTTCCCTTTCTAAAAGCTGCTTCATATCTTTCTTCCCAGGAACTTCTCTTCTGAGCTTTTCAGTTCCTTTTCTTTCCTATACAGAGTTGTCTGCATCTTCACCTCATCCACTCTAAGTTCAAGCCCTGTTTTTATATTGTCTCACATTGATGAAAGTTCTGTGTCAAATAGACTATCTATTTTGGATTCTCACTTTATTTAGCATTAGTGAAGAAATACCAGAAGCTTTGAAATTCACCTATTTCAGTTATCCAATTCATAAGCAATAATTACTTGCCCCAATCTCTATAAATGATTCCTATTTTCCCAAATGCACAACAAATCCTAATTCATAGTGCAACAAATTATTCAAATTCATAGCCTGAGAAATCACCTGCTTCCTTGATTACTTGAAATGAGTTTGTAGGCTTTGCAGGAAAGAAACTCACTCAAATTTGAAGATTTTAAATTCTCTGGAAGAATTAGGTATTCTAAATTTGCCTCTCTACAACTAACCTTCATTTCCTTCCTCTTTCTCTTTCTTTTTTTATTATGATTGAATTGATATTTTATATCTTTGGCTTGGTGTTTTTTAATTATTGTCAGATGTAAATTCTGCATTAATTAATCCTGCCAGTTGACCCCTTAAGATTCATGAGCATTATATTTAAGACATTAGATATTCTCATAAAACAATCCCAGTAAAAATATTTAGTACTGCATCCCTGGTGCTTTGTCTTATTTGCCCCTAATTTTAAGCTTGACTCAGGTCTAAGGATTGAATGGCTCATAATTACTTCCATTTGCCTCTGACCAAGACCTGGTTAGCCCACCTTGTCTTATTTTATACTCACATGGTATAGTTTTGCCAATAATTCTATACTAATTGTTCTCAATTTCCCATATTTAAAAATTATGTATAATTTAAGGGCTCATGTAGACTTATTTTTAAAAATAGAAGCATATGATTAATATCCTAGAAAGTTTTCTTGGATTATTGTTTAATCAAATGCCTAGGTATGAATGACTAATTTTAGAGAGGTAACTATTATAAATTAATTATAAATCTAGAAATGTATGAATTACTCAGAAATTATTGAGGGAACAGGCAACTGCACCTGGGCCAGTCTGTAGCAGAAAGTCACCCCCTGGGGACAGGAGCACTAACCTATCTATCTCTGTGACATTTGCACTTCAGAATAGAAATATATAGACCCCGGTAGTGCCAATCATGAGTGTCAGTTGTATACATTGCTTCCCAGCTCTGAATTCAATGACATTACATTCCTAGTTTGAAATTAGTCATGATGGTAGCTTAAAATTAGCAAAGCTACAAATCACGTTGGTTTTTAATACCCCAGGTAGCCAACTGTTTATCGTTTATCAGCCTACCATTGACCCTAAAAGATAGACATGGAGATTGATTGCTAAAATTCATTTTTTAGGAGTGTTTCATCTCTGTCATTAGGTTGCATCTGCAATAACTCTTCTTGTCTATGCTGGTGATGAGTAGAAATGCCAGATAGATATTTTAACTAGAAATTCTCAAACTTTACTGATACAAGCAGAGCATTCTTAGAGAGGTGGTAACCCAAATAACATGCTTCTATGTAGCTTAAAAAAACCTTGATTATTAAAATGCACGTGTTATAATTTGGGTGGAAAGGAAGTTATCACATACATGTGATAAATAAATTAGTAAAAGTTGGCGAAGTGTGTCCACAGCACATATCAGGGAGAAAAGAAGTTATTGTTTCTTCATTTCCCTTGCTTTGACTCTTTATTAATAGTGAAAAAAAATCTGTGAGATTCTCTGTGACTAAAATCTTGATTCCTTCAGCGACCACTTACTGGCTTCCAAATTATAGCAACAGTTCAGTCAGGAACTGACCTGTGGTGATAATGGCTAATTTTCATACAAATGTTCATAATGAGTTATGTTTAACTGAACCCATCAGAGACATGTGGCATGTGGACACTACAGACACATCAATAATTTGGATCCCCTTCAATAAATAGGCTTAAAATACATATTTAACATCTTATCGAAAGAAAAATGAATGAAATGCGTCGAAAAAATGCATGAAAGGGACCACTGAAAACAATTTCAACTTAAATGTTCTATACTTTAAACCAAAAACCCTACTCTTCACCAGTTTGAAAAGACATGAATTAAATTTTATGCAGATGTGTTTTAAAGTGTCACACATTTTTGACTCAGTGAATTTTATTGAAGTAATCCTTCCTATATACTCGACAATCTCCTGAGAAGAATTGCACATTCCACTTATTCCATCACTTTCATTTTCACAGATATTTTTCCTTTCCATATAATTGCTAAAGAGATAGGTTTCAAATGAGATTTTCCAGATTTAACCTGGGCTCCAAATAATTGTTTGCAAGGCTAGTGACTGAGAAGTTATCTCAACTTTATTATGCCTGTTTATGCCATATGTTTTAAGAAGATCTAATATATGATTATTAAATGATTAACTTGCTACTGTGCCTAACATATAGTACAAATATCATTCAAAACAAATGATAGTTACAGATTGGTGCCTATGTCAGCTGTCCAGCTGATCTTTTTCATCAGTGTTGATTGTCATGTTATGGTGCCTCATCTCTAGCTCTTCCTCCCTGGCCTCTGTGGTATCTTTAGGGATATCTAATCAAACTGCAAGAGTTTTATTGAAAAAAAAAAAGTTGCTTTTTTCTATTCATTTTAATTGGCTCCTTATTACTCAGGAATAGTTTTCCAGATTAGTTGTCTATACATGTGTGGATTCAGTCCTGGGCTTTCAAAACTGTTCCTTTGTTCTGTGTGTCCTTTTTATCCCAATAACATCTTGATTTGTTACTATTATTTGCAGTGTAGTTTGAGATTGAGATTGATACTTTCACATTTGTTAATTTTTTTCCTATCTGGGGTCTTTTGTATTTTATGATTTTTGCTCCATTTCTCTGAAGAATGTCATTGGAATTTTAACACATAAAATTGAATCTGTATATTGTTCCAGGTAATTTAGCTACATTAAGAATGTTTATCATTGAATCCACGAGCACAGAATATTTTCCCATTTCTTCGTGTCTTCCATTTCTTTCAACAATGTCTTACAATTTTTAGCATATGGGTAATTTGCTTCTTTGGTTATGTTTATTCCAAGGTATTTCTTTCTTCTTAATCAATTGCAAATGGGATTATTTTTCTGATTAGTTTATTGTTTAGTTTGCTATTTTCATATTGAATGGCAACAGGTGTTTATATTAATTTCCTAGCCTACCACCTTACTATATTCATTTATTATTTCTAACATTTTACTGAGTTGTTAATATTATCTATCTTTTTATTATCCTATGAGTTGAAATTAGTGATAGTTTACTTTTTCCTTTTCAATTTGACTATACCATTCTTTTATTGACGAGTGATTTTTGAAAAGTTTTAAATTGAAATGTCAAAGTTCAGAGCACTAGCTTTTATTAGAAAATGTTTAGCTCTGATTAATAAATTTTTTTTCCTACTTTTTCACCAAACTTCAGAACATAGGAGATGAATATTTATTATTACAAATCTAAGTTGTATATTCATTTAATTGTTCAACTTTGTCAATCTGCAATCCCAGCAAAATATAATTTTTATTTCTATGGTAGTGTTGTTCATAAAAGAAATACTGATTTTTGTGAATTATCTATATATCTTAAAACTGTCTATAAAGTGGAAATGATGTAAGAATTGTAAGTAAATGCTTTGTCTCATTGAAACCATGAATAACACTCAAAGCTTGATGAGTACAAACTGGTAAATTATTCTTCCATATACTAAAGTGAAGATATGTACTATTAATTATCAGTTATATGTAAAGTTTTTGTTTTTTGTTACCTTCATTAGCTCAAAACCAGATTGAAAAAGTTGTTTAACTCCAAAAAACTGCTTGACTATTTATCCCTATGAAATTTTCAGAATTATGATGCTGCAGTTATTTTGTATATAATTAGATTAAAATATTAAGGACAGATACTTTCTCTAACTTAGGATGCTTTTTATGATTTGCTGTAACTAAAATTATGGCTGCTAAATGAAAACTGAGGTGAGGACAGCACATTCTAGTCTTGAATTTGCCCTCATTTTAATGCAACAAACACTTATCAAATCTTCAGTTTTCAGCATACCATCTGACATTGAAGTTGCAAATATTTGTATAATTATTGTTAATTTTTTTCTTCTTGCCATATTTCAGTAGTCTTGTTTAAAAAACAACATTCAATACACTATCTTCAATAGTAGTCCAAAGTCAAGAAAGCAAATTTAACTCTTTTTTATAACACCTTCCTAATAGCAGTGAACTTTTTTGAAGACTGTATTTAGTTGTTTCCCATGGGAAATCCACGAAGGCAAATGCTCTTAAGATCTCCCAGTACAAACCAAGGGAAATAAAGGTTGATGTTCAAATGTCTATTTAGGACTTTTTGCTGTGACAAAGAGTTCTGTTGTTCCTGTTGGAAGGGGAGAGGGTAATTATCACTAAAATAATTCAGTTATAAACATCTAATTTCTGGGTAATTTTCATTCCATTTTGGCATGTGTATAGGTGAAGTACATGAGTAAATAGAGTTAGAGTAATTATCAAATGTGTTTCAAATACTTAAATGCTTACTTTCCTCCCATAAGAATGTAAAATACTTGGTTCACATATTCCTATTCTCCTCTTGGTATCTGAGCAGGAAAGCAGAGACCTCCTTTCAAGACTCTTGTTTCCTGATCTCTTTATCTTGCTTTCATGCATTGCTTCACCAATTTTCCCAATTATTCAGATTCTTCCTGTCTTAAAAACCACACTCTCAAGAACCTACTTGTAAAGACTATGCTGTTGAACTTTCTTAGATGGGATATTTCTGTTCTCTCCTGTGTCTTGTCAAGAACAACTGTTCTGGAAGGTAATAACAAATACAATTAAATATCAGTAAAAATTTTATAGAATGAAATGTTAAGATGATAAATTATCTGAAAATTGAGCATCAGTTCATAGACATATTAATTTTAGAGATTTCACTGTGTGCCCCAGCAGGTATCAACATATATAAAATACAACTTTAATAAATTTTAGTAACATTTAACAAATTCAGTATAAAATCATTAATTATACTTAATTCATAATACATTATAATTATGCTGAAATAATTTTTCTACCTGTTTTTACTTAGAATTATTTTCTGAAAAGTAAAAAAAAATGTTTCTCAAAAAAAATTGACATACTCGTGTTTACTAAATTTTTTGTGTGAAAGAGGATACAGTGACAATTTTCCCAATATTTTAGGACCAAACTTTATAAAAAATAACTTTTCTATTAAGTATTCTATTTCACGTGGGTAAAAATTGAGGTCTAAATTAAGCAACTTTGCAGTTTGGATGACTGAAATTTTTAAGTGGCAAATACTGGAGCCTTTCTTCACAGTTAAAATTACACACTTATAAGAGTAGCCAGAGATAGTCAGTGTTTTTGATCAATGAACAACATAACAAGTTTTTTCTGAGATAACTGAATTAGCATAGTTTAAAACTCAATAAAATGTATACATATTTTCTTTTCTCACACTTTCAAGGCATCCATCAAGTTTAAAATTGGGCTTTCCTGTGAATAAATATTTATACTCGAATGGAATATGACAAAATACCTTCACATAGTCCATAGTTATTAGAAATGTCGGTGAAATTCAAAATTGCAGAAATTTCCAGGAAAATTATGGAACATTTTTAATTTTATACTTATGTTTTTAGTTATTGATTGCACAATTTATGAATTATATCAAAGGAGTAATATTTTTCAGTGAGTAGTATACATATTACAATAAATAATTTGTGTTGGTTGCATTTTTAAAAGTTATAGGATTTCATACATTTTATATTTATTGCTTTGTGAATCTCTGAGATATCATTATAGGATTTCATTTCATTCATTCATTATAGGATATCATTATAGGATTTCATACATTTTATATTTATTACTTTGTGAATCTCTGAGATATCATTTTGTGTCATTCAATATTTTGCCTTCATTCCTCAGATTAGGCATTGGTAGAGATAAAAATTCATTTAAAATAAATGATCCATTTCATTTCAATTTATTTTGCTTCAGAAAAAATTAGAACTGTGTAAATTAACTATGATTTTCAAAAATGTATACAAGCTCAACTAACCAACAAGTGAGGATAAATATAAGTTAGACCTGCTCTTTCAAATAAGGACAAATCCGGCTAATATTGATAGGCTGACAAGATGTGTAAGTTTAAGAAAAATGTAGAATTTCAAAATTTAGTCTGAGAAAAAGAATGTACAAAATCATAATGATTTTATATCAATTACATGCTAAAATAATAATTATTTTAATATGTTGGATCAATATTAATATTCTTAAAATGAATTTCACTTTTTTTTAATGTTTATACCAGAAAGTTTAAAATTACTTATGTGACTTGTATTGTATTTCCTTTGGACAGTGTTGAGTAACCATCACCTGCTGATGCTTTACATGTGTTTTAGTCACTGGTGCATTTGTGAGTAGTGTCATTATTCACTAACCAATGAACTTTCAAAGACCTTTCCAATTTCATGTTGACTGTGAGGGGAAGTCCAGGCGATGAATTATTCATTTGTAGCACTGAGGAAGCATTTAGTGGATCCCAAGAGGAGTGTTGAGCCAAGGGCAATTTTAAGCAGACAGTTGTTTGACATCTGTTTCGATCTAAGCATATATCACTATAGTCCTCCTATCCCCAAGTTGTGTATTTGCACACCGAAGCAGACAGTGCTTTCCCAAGGAAAGAACATTATTGACTAGATTATGCTAATTTTTTGGTTTTTATTCTTACTCATTTTTTTACTTGGTAGAAATATAATTGACATAAATCGTCTATGATTAAGTGCATAACATAACAATTTGATACATACGTGCATTGCCACAATAAGCTTTATTAGAATCCATCAGTCCATAGCTATATTTTTTTTTTGCTGTGCATGCTAAGTAGCACTAAAGTGTACGCTTCTAGCAACTTTCAAATATATGATATTTATAGTATTAACTATAAATGTGATGCACATTAACTCTCCAGAACTAATTAATCTTATAACTGGAGGTTTGTACATTTGACCACCTTTACCCATTCACCACCCTGAAAATTCTAACAATCACTCATCTTCTCACTCTTCCTATGAATTGGATTTTTTTTGTATTCCATGTAAAGTAAGATACATAGTACATGTTTTCTCTGTATGACTTATTTCCACAGCATAATGCTCTCAAGTTTTATCCATATTGTCACAGATAGCAGCATGTTTCTGTTTTTAATTGACTGAATGATATTTCATTCTATGTATGTATATACATATGTAGTATATGTATATATTATATAAATGAGATATATGACATTATGCACATATGTGCGATATATAGATCACATTATCTTTTCATCATTGATGGGCACTTTGTTTCAGTATTATGACTTTCATAAACAATGCTGGAATGAACATGTAATTACATCTTCAGGAGAAAAATTTCATTTCCTTTGACTAAAGAACTAGAGCTGCTGGGTTAAATATTAGTCATAATTTTTCTGAGAAACCTCCATATTACTTTCTATAGTGACTGTACCAAACTACATTGCCACCAAAAGTAAACAAAGGTCATCTTTCCTTCACATCCTCACTTGCATTTATCTTGTCATTTTGATAATAGTTATTCTAGCATGTGTGAGATGGTATCTCATTGTGGTCTTGATACACAATTATCTGATGATTAGTGATGTTGAGCAGGTCCTTTGTCCATTATCTTATACCAATCATAAAAATTGACTCAAAGTAAATTAAAGACATATATAGACCTAAAACCATAAAACTCCTAGGAGAAAACATAGAAAAAAATATTGCAATATGTTGCAATATTACATAAAAAGCACAGGCAACAAGAGAATAAACAAATGGAACTGCATCAAGCTAAAATGCTTCTGTAGGGAAAATAAAATAAAGCAAATGATAGGGCAACTTATGGAATGGGATAAAATATTTACAAACCACATATTTTATAAGGGGTTAATATCCCAAAATACAAAGAACTCATGTAATAGCAAAAAAAGCAATTTTTCTGATTTTGATTCACACAATATTTTAATGTTAATGTGTTTTTATTTGTAATATTTATTTTTTGATGCTGTTACCCTTCTTTCCAAATCAATATCCTTCCCTGGGGAGCTAAAATATTTTCCATCAAGGGGAAAAAAATCAAATGGCAAAGGAGACTGACATTTGTAGAAATGAAACTGACAACAAAATCACGGGCAATTATCCAGTCTGGTTTGGCAGGGAAAAATTATTAAAATGTTAACAAGATTAACAAAGATGTGTGGAAAATCTGGGTGCTGTTTGTCAGGCACAGATGCTGATGTGCTTTGATTACAACTGTCAGGATTAACTCATTTGGTTATTTAACCCTTCATCAGGATGCTAGGATGATGAATTAAAAATGTGATGCAACCTAGGCCAATTTAGTGAAGCTTTTCTGATATTATTATTTTTCTAACTCAATATTTACTTTAAATAATTACACCACCAAGACAAGAACTTACCTCAAACAAAATATCAACCAGGATGTCTTCTCATGCAAACTGAAGTTTTTCTTTCTATGTCACTTTATATTTTAAGAGCAATATGAATATATTGAAGAATGGTAAAAATAGTCATTCAGAATTTACTTCATTTTTTGATAAACAACTTCTAACTAAGATATATATATATACACCTATATATAAATATATAGTATATATAAAATACAGTATTTATTATATATATGTGTGTGTGTGTATATATATATGTCACTTAGCTGGCCTCCGAGAGAATTGTTCTTGATCTCACATACCTAAACTTTAGATGTAAATTTCCTTCCATCTCTGTGGAAACAATTTTGTACAGATTTAGATAATAAATGAATTCTTAATTATATAAAGGAGCAGACGTTTCTTATTTGTGACATAAATGGTAGAAGCACCATGGAAAACTAAAACTCACAGCGTATCTTCAGACTCTGAACCATTCACATTCTGTTTTAATAATTTCCCCGATTTTCATAAAGATTCCTTTTAAAATTAATTTTAATTAAGTTAAATTAATTTTAAAAGAGCTAACTTTTAGTTTACTTCATTGACTCAGAAGGTGAGGAATAGGTTATATTTATGTTTGTCACTGGCACACAGCACAGGTCTCAGTGCATTGTGTATCTCATCATCATAGAAGTTTGCTCTGATTGCAGTGAACAAGGATGTGGTTGAGAATATGAGAGCTGAAATAGAAAAATAAAATGTGTCATCCTTTATTCACCCTTTTGTGTTTCTTGTAGCATCTCATAGGATGGTATGCATACAACAAATGTTAAACATCACAGGGCCTAATTGATTAAATAATATCTTGGTGGTATAATATATATTTTTATGACTGCTGTTATCAGTAAAGAAAACACAGATTTATTGTTTTATTTTTCTTTTATATGCACATATACAGGGTAGATGTATTTAGGAATATACAAAGGATATGAAAAAAGCACTATAGATTATGTATGTATATATATAGACACACATATAAATACACACACATATATATAGCTACTATATTTTTATGACTATATCTATGTCAATAAATTGCTTGAGTTATGGAATCCAAAGTCTTTCCCCTACCCAAACATCTTTTCCAACTGTACTGAAATTTTCCCTGAGAATAAACAAAAGAATTAATGTGCACTGTAAGACCTTGTCAGTTATGATCTGGTCCTTATTTCTTTTCCAACCTATTGCTTCTCTTTATTCCTCCTCTCCATAGGAACCAGCTTGTAGGTACCATGTTGCTCTGTTTCTGAGCCTTTGGTATTGTTTATTGGTTAATTCCTCCTTTTCTAAGTTTTTTAATCACTCTACTTGAGAAATCTTCCCTGATAACTGAACTTATACACCATGTTATATACTCCCATCGCATCTTGCTCCTGACCTCACAATAGCACGTACCAAATTGTCTACTTCCTTCTTCACCCATTATAATACTCTTTGATGGTAGGAACCATGTCTTCCATTGCATAGTCAGAATTGCCTAATAGGATTATTCCAATTTAGCATTAGTTAGAAATTAAAGACTGGCACTCCAGAACAAAACAAAACAACATTTTAATAGGGAAAGAGGAATGAAGTTAAAATGCTTGTGAACACTGGATAAAGTATACTTTTTGATAATTTCTCCTTTTATTCTATATTTCCAGAGCAGCATCATTTTTAATCTGTTTCTTGGCAGTAATTCTCACAAGTTAATCTATTTAAATTCTAAAAGCTATAATATATTATTACATAAAGTCACTTTGATTTGGAGACCTTTAACTTGCTTGTGAAATTACTATAAACATATACATACATATTTTTTTTCCTTTTAGGAAAATAAAAATTTTCTCTACTACAAAAAAAGAATATTCTCTTCCATGTAGCATTAGATTCATCACTCTAGTTCAAAAGACTTTTCACTTATGGTTATAGCACCAGATGTTAAAATTTCTTCACTGTCTAACCATCTGAAACAAAAGTGGATTTGTAGAACTCAGTTTTTAAAGCTTTGTCTCCTTGGGAGAAAAATCTATTTTATATCATGTTACATTAACAAATCAATCATGGAATGCTTGAAAACTGAGCAATAGTTATTTATGTTCTTTTAACATTGAACATGTAAAATGATACAAGTGGATGATTATGAATTTATCTGGGTATAAAATATATTGTTTATTGTACATGTTTCAGGAATCGGAAAGAGGATTCAGGAGAAAAGATTCACACCTATGTCAATGTGTATATCACTCCATTTCTTGTAAGTCTCCTGGTCAACTGTTTTTTAAAAAATAATTAAACCTTGTCTCCGATGAACTGCTTAGAACTTATTTTACTCACATTGTAAAGGACACTCAAACTTCCTTTCCCTGAAGAGTACAGAAAGAGAGCAAAGGCAGTTCTTTTAACTCAAGAGGCTGAATGAGCAGCAGAGTCGCCAATGACACAAAGGGCATACAACAAAACAGGGTCAGAAGTGAAGCAAATCATTGTAGGCCTGCCATTTGCCCCTCACACTTCCAAAACTTCACTTGGCAGGTGCTTTTAACAGCTACTTCTTTTTTTCCCTTGGCTACTAATAGCAAAAGAATAAGAAATAGACATCAAATATTGACAATGGTCTCATTGCTTCCTACTGTGTTCTAAGCAAAGATGAATGGGATTCATTAGACACATACATTGTAACGTATTTTATCTACCTCCTGCTGATAGTTCACTCTGATTACTTATAATCATTAGTTAGGCTATTTTTTTCTTTTCTGTCAGGCTCTGAAATGTCCTGATTATTTCAGCCTTCATTAAGTATCCCTAATCTCACTCAAATCCTAAGAATCAGTTCAAGAAACATGTCCCAACATAGATTCCCTTGAAAATCTTCAACAGGAAATAGATTTATATTTCTAATGGAAGAACATGAGACTTTCTTAATCATTCATTATCAGTCCCGGAGCATACTCAGCAAGACCCCTAAAAATAATCTTTATAATTGTCCCCCTTATTTGTCATCTTTTAAATCAATAGGATATTTACCCACCTGGTGTCTTGAAGAAAGTGAAGTGATTGAGAGCAGGCTTTGAACTTAGATGACTGACTTCATATCTCACCTTTAATATTTACCGGTTCTGTGTCATCATATAAGCTTTAATGAATTAATCTATACTAACTACTGTATAAGAATGTTCCATTGTCCTTATGCGTCACTAACAGCAAGTAGATACATTTCTAGAAACTGTTTTCAGAAGTTTGTATATGTTTATATTGGGCATATTTTGTCTTGAAAAGGTAAAATATGAAGCAAAAACTTGCATTTAAGGTTAAAGTACTTTTTAAATTATGCAGTCTTTTAAAATATATATTGTTTCATCAATAATTAATATAACACATATTTATAGCTAAAATATTTAACTTCAATTTTTCAAGTTTACCCCAAGTCGTGAGGAAAGTCTGGTGCATTTGATTATCTGTTTCCTAGATTGTTGGATTCCCAGATTGAAGCAAATGATAGAGGATTTTTTCTTTCAAAGTCATGCATTCCAGAAAAAAATTTTAAGTTAATTTTATATTACCACAGTCATCAACGCCTTTATTATATCCATTTCTGATTGTTTCTTCTTCCTATAGGCACCTAATCAGTTTAAAGAAACTGAGTCTTATTTGACGCACAAAAAAATAAAGCTATCTTCAATGTAAGCAAAAGGTGACATTGCATTATATGTCTATAAACACACATGAAATGTCTAAACAATTACTCCCATTACAGTTCACACCAAGGACTTTTAAATTGTAAAAAAAAAACAAAACTGGTCAATATTATCTGAATACTAATACTGATGATTTAAACAAATAAGTATCAAATCTGCTAAACCTGGTTTCTTCAGACATGATGCCATTTGATAAGAATAAATTAGAAATTAACCATGAACATGAGACCAAATCAGATATTTCTATAGTTAAAAACATCTTGCATGTTGGAATTTTAAGTCAAAATTTTATTCATTTTGTGAAATTTATTATATAATTTAAGCATATCCTTGAACTTGATCTTGCACATTTTTAAATAAATTTTCAAATTTGGAATAATTTTTAAAGGTATGGAATAACTCAAAATTTAATCTACAAAGTCTCCATATGCCCCCCATTAATAATTCTCCTTACTAATATCCTATGTTAATATGGTACATAGCTAGCAATTAAGGAACCCATACTGATACATTATTGACTAAAGTCCTTGCCTTATTAATATTTCCTTAGCTTTTACTATCATTTTTTTCTGTCTCAGCATCCCATTTAAGATACTACATTCCATTTAATAGCTGCATTTTCTTAAGGTCCTCTAGAGTATAAGACTTCCCTTGTTTCTGATGACCTGGACAATATAAAACAGCTCATGAACTTTTTAAAATGACCCTCAATTGTGGAAAGTTTAACATTTCCTCATGATTAAAATAGGATTATGGCTTTTAGGGAAGAAAACTAAGAGAGAAAATTCCATTCTTCTCATACCATATCAAGGTCCATATTATCAGCATGATCTATCACTGCTAATGTTGAGCGCCTGGTAAAGGTAGTTTTTGTCAGGAGTCTCCTCTGTATATTTGCCCTTTTATCCCCTCATATCTGTACCGTATTCTTTGGAAGAAAGGCACTATGAGTGTGCCGCCCATGCAGTGTGTTCTATCTCCTTGAGATAAGAGTAGTTACATAATGATTTTGAATTCTTATACATGGGAACTTTTCTCTTCTCCCTCATTTATTTATTTATTAAATCCTTTATGACAATATGAACTCATGGGTATGTATTTATACTATGAATTATAATCTAATAGATTTGATTTATTTTTTGTTCCAATTGATTTAAATTTGGCCACTGGAAACTGTTTCATGTGGCTCTTACTTCTCTTTGACATAGTGTGTATGCATGTGTGTATGTGTGTGTGTTTATGTGTGTTTATCATCCTCTTAACTTTTTATAAGTTTCCCCAGACTGAGTATATTTTCTGAGTCCTCCTACTACAAGGAGACCCGGTTCTTTTTTTGAATAAATCCATTAAAAACCAATATCTGGGTGATAGGTGTCCTGACTGTTATTATGCTACTTCTAGGTCCAATCTTTTGACAAAATATGACTATATACTATATATATATATATATATGTCGATATTTTTATTAAATTAAATGCTTGGTAGAATTCACCAGCGAAGCCATTTGGACTTGATATTTTCATTTATTGAAATCCATTGATTATTTATTTAATTATTACACTTTTAATAGATATAGGGTTATTCAAGTTATCTATTTTTCCTGTGAATTTTATTATGTCTTTCAGATGCTTAACCCATTTTATCTGTTATCGTAGTATTGGTGATAGAACTGTTTGTAATATTTCTTTACTTTTTAAAAAATGTCCCCGAGATCAGTAGTGATGATATTTCATTTAAGAATACTGTTAATCTACACATTCATTCTATTATTTTTTCATGGTTAACTTGGTTAGAGTTTTATCTATTGCATTGATCATTTTAAAGTACAGCTTTGACTTGCATGGGTTCTTCTTCATGTTTTTTCCTGATTTCAATTTTATTTATTTTTACTTTAATATTTTTTATTATTTTATTATTTTTATCATTTCTTTGCTGCTGTTTGCTGTCAGTTTAAATTCTTTTTTTTTCTAGATTTTTAAGATGGAAACTAATTGATATGTGATTTTTTGCCTTTTATAGTATATGTATTTGACACTGTACATTTCCCTCAAATACTGCTTCTACTGCATCCCACAAATTTTGATAAGTGGTATTTCAATTTTCATTTATTTCAAAGCATTTTAAAATTTCTTTTGAGACTGCTTGACCCATAGGGCATTTAGAAGTATGTTGTTTGTCAAATATTTGAGGGAGGCGGGTTTCAGCTATATTTATGTAATTAATCTCCAGTATATTTACTTTATGATCTTTATAATATACTTTATATAATTTCTATTATTTTAAACTTGGTAAGGAGTATTTTACAGTTCAGCATCTGATCTATTTTGTTGAGCTTTTATGTGAGCTTGAGAAGAACATTTATTTCCTGTTGGTAGATGGAGTATTCTTGAATGTCATTAAATCAAGTTGATAGTTTTTGGATCCTTTATGTGGATTTTCTTCTGGTTATCTGTGGTGGGGTAGTGAAACAAATGGGTTTAAATTCAATAACTGCGTTATTGATTATGTTTATTTCTTCTTTCAGTTATATCTCTTTTTGGCTTTCTATTCTGTTGACGGGTATAAATAAACATATATCTATATATATATACATACATATATATATATATATGATTTCTATGGCTTCCTGGATAATTGCCTTCTTTTTTCTGAAGTTAATTCTGTCTGAAATTAATATAGCTGCTCCAAAATTATTTCAAAATTATTTCATTAGTTATATGTTATATCTTTATCATTTTTTAGCCCTTCTGAGTATTTACATTTGAAGTATGATTTTTGCACATAACATATAGTCTATTTTTTAAATTTTTTCTACTGTGAAAATCTCTTTTAATTTGTGTACTTACATCATTTATATTCAAAGTAGCTAAGAATATACTTGGATTACTATATACATTTTTAATTATTTTAACTTTCTGTTTGTATTTTTTATTTTCCCCCTTTTATGTTTTATTTAGTTTAATTAAGCATTATTACTCTATTTTATATTCTCAATGAATCAATAGAATTTCAGCAAATCTAAATCATCTTTCAAATAATACCATACCACTTCAAGTGTAGTAAAGATAATTATAATCATATTCCCAATTCTTCCCACTGAGCCCATTGTTGTTATTCATATATCTTATTATGCTATAATCACTCAATATGCTCTTACTACTATTGATTTAATCAGATAGTTATCATTTAGATTAACTAAGAATAATGAAAAAATAGTTTATTTATTCCTTCTCTGATATTTTTCTATCTTTATAGATCTAAATTTCTGACATAACATTTTCTTCTACTTGAGTATCTTTAAATATTTCTTACAGCTTAAGTCTATTGGTGATTAATTTCGAAGTCTTCACTTATCTGAAAAAATCCTTATTTTTCTTTAATTTTGAAGGATAATTTTCTAGATATAGAATTTTAGGTTTTTTTTCCCATATAACACTTTAAACATTGCATTTTACTCTCCTTTTACTCATGTGATTTCTGATGATATCTGCTGTAATTTTTAACCTTGTTCCTTTCTATATGAGATGCCTTCTCTCATACAAGCTTCTTCGAAGGTATTCTTTTTTCTTTGTTTTCCTTCTGTTTGAATATGATTTGTGTGATGTTTTTATTTGTTCTCTCAACCCTTTTTCTCTCACAACCTGCTTGGTATATTCTGATCTTCTTGCACCTGTAGCTTCATGTCTGTCATTAATTTTGGAAAGTTCTAGGTCATAGCAATGGAATAGTTATTCTGCCTCTTTTTTCTAATTTCTGGTTGTTTCTCTGGACTCCATTAAGCCTGTCAAAACCTCATAGAGCTTCATGGGTTTTATAGTGCTTTTTGTTTCTAGTATTTTCTTTAATTTCTTTAATTTTAGATTTTTTTTTTAGAGTATCTGCTAGCATTGCCCATATACTCTTAAATGGTGTCTGCATTTTCCATTAGGGTCCTGACTATGTTTATAATAGCTATTTAAAATTCCCTGTTTAATAATTCTAAAATCTGTGTCATAGCTTAGTCTACTTCTAAAGATTACATTTTTATCTTCAGTGTTTTCTCTTGCCTTATTAGTGCAACTTGTAATTTCTTCATTGAAAATAGGACAGACTGTACCTGTACTGAATTAAATAAGATGTTGTCAGTCTAACTACCAGGTAAACTATTTTTAATGTTTGCTGTAGCTTTAGATGTCAGAGCCTTAAAATTCACTAGTCTTTTTTGTCTTCTGTCAATTTCAGTCTTCCCTAAATTATTCTTCTAAGATAGAACTTATGTATAGTGACTCTTTCAGGAATAATCCACTATTATTATGCTGGAGCCTTGTTAGTGTGACGGTAAGTTAAGAGGAGGATGTTTTATAATAAATGATTAAGTCTCAGTTTTAGGTAGATTTTGTGTCTTGAAACTGTGAACTTTATGTTTCTCCACTGGTTGCTTTTCTCACCACTGTTCTCTATTCCTTTCCCTGGCTACATTCCTAATCCCTTTCCTTGAAACCGGATCATGTTGACATTTTTCCTTTCCTGAGCATATTACAGATATCTCTAGCAGCCTTAAGTAGGAGACATGACCTTCCCCCAGAAGAAATAAGACACTGGCAAAGTGTTTTGTTGTCATTTATTTGTTTTTTCCCTCCAGGGTCCTTTGTTATGTAGAAAGCTCTCAAATATGAGAAGTTATATTTTATGGAATCTAGTGAGGTTCTTGGAGGTAAAACTTACAGAAGTGTGAAGATGTCTAATGATACAATTCCAGGAGTTTCTCACTCTCATAACTCACTCTGAATATCCAGATGTTTATTAAAGTTATGATTTATGCTTTCCTGCCAGTTTATGACCCTTAAAATGGCTGTGATAAAATTTTCTGGATGCATCTGTCTTCAGATGTTTGGAGTCACTATTGCCCTGCAATCTCAGTGTCCTTTGATGAGTTCAAGAAAACTCATCGACACTCAGTTTATTCCACTTTGTCTTTATGGAAATACCAGAATGACAACTTCCAAATTCTTTACATTAGAACTGAAATTCAAAGTTACGTTTTGTCTGTATATGGCATATTCTTGTTACAATTAATCTCTAATGTCCAAAATTCACAAAAGAACAAAAATATTCTATTTGAGTGTTGTCGTTTTGGTTTTTTTCTTTTACTGAATGATTCATTTCCTGTGATAGACCTTACCTTAGCTGAATGTTTTCAAGTATCAATTGAAGTTTGTGTTAGGTTAGAGAGCAGTTTTTTATCAGTAGTATAGGCACCTTTATAATGCAGGTCAGTTGGAACAACCACAGCAACAAAAGAGAATACTCTGAGATAAGAATAACAAAATTTTAAAGAGAAAAATTTTAAAAACACAACGGAATTGTTCATTGAAGGAAATCCAGACTGGCAAATCTTGCTTGTCAATTATCTTTTATAAGTACCTTGCATTTGCAAATTTTTTTGTCCAGTGCTTTGTTTGAAGATAAGACTGAATGAGAAAATAAAAGAAAATGCTTTCTGCTCTCAAATTCCTTCATATCCACTGAAACAAATGCAGACTTATTGTCCATGTCATATTGTCTAATTGTGATGCATTATTTGATATTTACACTAGAAAATTCTGTGCCAGATAAGAAACCAAAAGTACTCTATTATGAAGATCCCACTGCAAGAAATTTTTCTATTTTGTGCATTTGAAATACATTTAAGTCTTTTTGAGCAAATGTTCTTCATGGCAGCTTTTGGGTAGTTATTTGATGTTTTATAAATTACATAAACTTAATATTTGACGAAAACCGCAGTATTAACATTTAAAATGTATTATGAAGTAAATATAGACCAGTTGCTTTCTTAAGTGTTTTGCATATATAAATAATTATTAACATGTATTTAGTACTACTCTCTTCAAAACACTATGATAAGCACTCTACATAATTATTTATTAATGATACCACATATTTTCTCAGAAAACATTTTTATTTTTCTACTTAAAGTTATACTCTTTAGTATAATGGAATAAAAAGACATAAAGAGATTAGATAGTTCAGAGCATTGCAAAATCACTATAGTCAACTTGCCCTGCTTCCTTCTTTTCGTACTGCACTGAAATAAGATTTGCTTAGGCAAGTAATAAAACCTTATTTGATTATCACTAATTTTAAATAGGCATTCACACATAGTCCCTAATTGGCATGATCATAAATATATATTTAAATCTACTAACTTTGAAAAAAAATTGTCTTTATCCTTAGTGGTTACAGCTTCATTATATTCATATATGTAATTGCATTTATGTCATTTGTTATTCAGTCATATTTTTATATAATGTTTCATTTGACTTCCTTATAAAAATTCTTAGCTATATAACCAAACATTGTTTTGTGCCATGATAGCTTTAATTTATTGTTTCTTTGACCATACCGAGTTTATAATCTAGAACTTATTCTATTTTTTATTATTTGGTGAATAATTTACTTTTAAAAGGCTCCAACCTCATGACCTAGTCATCTCCCAAAGTCCCAAACTCTTAATTAGGGAGAATTGGCAATATGACTTTTTAATGAAATTTCAAGTCAATTCCTATTTTCTATCTTTGTCAACATCGATTTCTCTTTTCAACATTTCATATGGATTTTCACAAGCATGTATATAAATTTGTTTTAAATTAAAACATTATTAAAATATAATAATCCCAAGAAACATATTAAAATACAGAAGTCCACTGTTCTACAATTCTTGAACCCAGTTCCATTCTACAGAGTAAACTAGCTTCCATCTTTTTAGGTATTTTATGATATTCATCTCCAAATTCCTATATAGTTAACTTATCAACTTTAAAAAAGATTTTTTGACTTTCAAATCAATTTTAGAGGTATATTTTGTGATCAGGGTTTAGTTTACTTAATCACACTCAATACTCTCCTTTCCCCCACATCTCTGTGGAGCTACCATAATCAGATTTTTGGTTAAATCAGTATATTTGATGTGATACCATGTATATAATATTCACTGGTTAGCAAGTGGTGTAGTATGTTTATATTTTCTTCTCATACAGCTATTTGATTAACCAAATTTGATTAACTAATTTTACTAATAAATAATTTTTATTTAAATTAATTCCTTCTTGTCATTTCAAGGTGATAACATTTTTTTCTACTTTTCTTTAGTATTACTGTTGAGAATCCTGATATCAATATATTTGGTTTTCCTTTATGTAACTTTTTTTTCTCTGAAAGTTCTAGGAATTTTCTCTCCATCTTTCCTTTCTAGAAATATCAGCAGAGTAAAATTATATCAGGTTAGTTAATCAAATAGCTGTATGGGAAGAAAAGGTGAGCATACAATACTACTTTCTGTCAGTGAACATCTGTATATATTTTTTTCTTCATTTATTTAATGTATAAAATATTTGATGGGCCATTTCAGAGAAAGTAATATCTGTTTTGAGAATTTATTCCATAACATAATTAATTTTTTTTTCAATATCTCTGTTCTCTCACTTTAGAAATGTTAACATTTACATGTTGATATTTCTGATTTTATCCTGCAGTGTTCTAATTGTTTATTGCACTTCCTTTTCCATAACTGTTTTCCATTTCAAATTTTCTAACAATCTATCAAGTGGCTAATTTTCTTTTAAGAATATCAACTATCTTTTAACTTCAGAAAATTCTACCTTGTTTCTGAAATTCCAATTTTAAAGAATTCTATACTTGTTTTATATTTGCAATAATATATTATGTAATTAGCTATATTATGATATTGCTATGCTATATAATAACTGTAGAGTAAGAATTGCTACATTAAAGATTCCCTCCTGCCCCTTAATCACTCTCTCCCTTTTTCAGGTTTTCAGAATGTTGTTTGAAGTGCTCAGCAATTTTTGTCTGCCATTCCATATTCAATGACGAAATTTCAAAAAGAAGATCAAGACCTTTTGGCAAAAACAGGGTTTTTGTCAGACTGTGGATTTCCCATTTTGAAAAATAGATTGTGAGCACTTTTTTTTGATTTGGAAGATTCCAAATGTATATATTTTCCCTGAAACCATTGTATTTTTCTGGAAAAAAATTATTTCCCTTAGGTATGGCATCATTATCATCATGCTGAATTTCACTGAATTTTCTTTTTTTAAGATTAGCATTTTTATTCCAGTCCTCTTATTTGCTTAATATATCAAAAGTCCAGCATCTCTATTCTAATTTTCATAGAAATTAGCAATTGCTTCCCTGCTAAGAGTGATGGTTCTGTTTCTGAATGGGGTGATAAAAGTTTGCTGGACTTTTAAGAACTCCATTAACAAGCTGACACATACCCTTAAACCTCAATCCTACCTACCAATTTATCTTGTGGCTTCAGTATAACTATGTTGCAGTCTTATGAAATAAATCTTTACTCTAGGTGTTGTTTCTACCCTTCCTCAGGAACTTAAATTTCAGTAACCTATTCTCTATTCAATTATATGTTTATGCATATATTTAAATATATACACACATATATAATACACATACCCCTCAATATTCTTATTTCTGTATATTTCTGTCATCAATGACTACTTCTAGTCTCTTTATCTGCTTATGGATTTGATAGATGCCATCACCTTAAATATAAGCTTGGAGTTTATGGAAGAACCAAACTCTGCTATACTGAAGGGCAAAAGCCTTCTACTGTTATAAAAATTTGGATCTGTTCATAGTTTTCTAAGGGTTTTATTTTTATTTCTTTAATCAAGAATTAATATTTAATTTTATACGATGCATTTAATACAAATTAAAATAAGCAGGTGACTATTATTTTGACCTATTAATTCAAAAATCGCTTCAAGGCATATTTTATTGATAATGTACTTTTTAATATTTTACTTCAAAATTTAATATTTGTGTGGGTATGCTTGCTATGGTTTTTATTAGATTTTTGTATTAATGCTAGAATGGTTTTGAAAAATTAGATTTTAGTAACTGATTCTTTTTTTTTGAAAGGAATATTGTGGTTTATAACACATTCAATAGTATAACGTGAATCCACAATACACATCATACTTAATGACCAAACATAATTAAGAGCAAACATAAAAGACAGCTCTTACAGTCCATTTTTTATCAAGGTAGAATAAAGAACATTTTTCCTTCTAGTGTACATCCAAAGATCCTAATCATAGGGAATCTATTGCTAAATAATGCGTATTTTACTAATTGTTAAATTAGAAACTCTGATAAGATATTTGAAAATAAGCTTTGCATAGGTGTGTTAAGATGACTGACTCACCTTAACTAATTTTGCCAGGCTTTCAGAAGTTAAAAATGAAATTTACCATGTCAAGGAAACAGTTATAATTTCTTAACAAAACAAAAAAATAAAAGTGAAAATGAATCCATGCTTTTATGTGCTTTAATTTTACTGGTTTCTTATCCCGGATTGTTATGAATTTCCCTCTTAATACTGCTTTTGCTGCATTACATATATGCTGGTGCTCGTGTTTTCATTTTTATGTTCCTTCAAATACTTTTTCATTTTTCCTTTATTTAATTTTAACCAAAAATTATTCAGAGGCATATTGATCAGTCTCTACACATTTTGGAATTTTCCAGCTATTTATTGTGGTTGATTTTTAGTTTTATGTCAATGTGGGCAGAGGAAAAATGTTTCATATGATTCCAATCTTTGTGAACTTCTGATACAGAGTTGGAACACTGGGGTTGGGTGGAGGACATTTTCATAGATTTTTTGAAAAGGAAGATTGGTATTTGAGTAGCTTAAAATCTCCATAAGAACTCAGATGATCTCTTTTTGCTCACTACTTGCTGTAGATTGAAAGTTTGTTTCCCTCAAATATTAATATGTTGAAATTTAAATCCCAGTGTTACACTGTTTAGAACTGGTGCCTTTGGGTTTGACTGGAATAGACCTCATGAGTAGGATTATTTCCTGTGTAAAAAATGAGACTCCAGAGAGATCATTTACTCTTTCTGCCATATGGAGACATAGAGAAAAGATAATCACCTATGAGCCAGGAAGTTGACCCTCACCGAACACCAAATATGTCAACGTGTTGATCTTGGACTTATCAGACTCTAGAACTGTGAGAAATAAAGCTATAAATAAATATATGTTGTTTATAAGTCACTCGGTCCATGGTATTTTGGTGCAGTAGCCTGAATGGACTAAAATATCTTTGTGCTTTTTGTGATATAAATATTTGCTCAATAAATATGTATAGTGTGAGTAAATAAAAAATGAATGACTCAAGAAGAATGATAAAGACTTTGCCTGTAATTGGAGAATATTCTTGGTCCAATAGTTCTCTCATCTGTGGAGATATGTTCCAAGTTTCCCAGCAGATGCCTGAAACCATGATAATATCAAAGCTTTATAGATACTATGTTTTTTCCTATGCCAGTATATCCATGATAAAGTTTAATTTATAAATTAGACAGTTAACAAAATAACTAATTATACAATAAGTATAGCAACATATAGCAATTATAACAATAGTCTTTAATGAAAGTTGTGTGAATGTGATCTCCATTTCAAAATATCTTAGTATACATAATATTTTCAGACTGTTGTTGAACTCAGATGACTAAAACCACAAAAAAATGACACCACAGAAAATGGAGGAGCATGTAGTTCCTAAAATTGCCTGCTCAAACATGCTTATAAGAAAAGCAATTATTTTTTATAACAAAATTGATAGTTTCTAAGATAATTCCTCAACAGAGTCACAATAATTATGTGCTTTTTAGTTTTTCACAATGTTCTCTTCTGTAACGTTTCATGCATAATTGGAAAACAAACATAAAACGCACATGTCTGGAGCTAAATCAATGGCTTAACATACTTTTAACAGAAATTAGAAGAACATGACATTAACCTGAACTTATTTTCCTGCAAGGTCATTTGTACAATATCAGGGCTATGCATATGTAACTAAGTTGACAGCTAATAAAATGTCTATGCTAGTCAACAAAATGAAACTGACCATTTTCAAGATGGGCAAAACTATGTCCTTGTTTATTTATCTCTAACACTGAAGAAATTGAAACATATAGTCATAGATAGAAGAAATACAGCCTGTAAGGTTTAAATATTAGGCTTCTGAACCATCTTGATGAGAAAGTGTTCCTCCCTGAAACTTGTCTAATGTTTTGGAAAAGGTTGGCATAGGTTTAAACTAATTTATTGTAAAACTGGCAATACTTAGCATAAAATCAATATGATATCACTTATGTAATCTAACTTCATATGAGGAAACTCAAATTAAGAAAAGTTAAGGGACAGATAAACTTAGTCAATCTCCCTACTTTACTGATATGAATGTCCCTAAATAAGTCTTTTTTTTTTTTTTTTAAGTAAAGTTGCAGGCAGAAATGAATGTGAGCAGAGACACGGAGGAAGACAGAGAGAAGAGGAAGACATATTTATTTTATTTAATTGTTTATTCTGGTTGCTCCCCACAGCCCTGGGTCACTAGCCCAGTTCTTTCTTCAATTGGATGCAGGTATCCTATATACTAATATCTGCTTCCTAGATTTTCTTTGTGGTTTGAAACTTATTCATGGAAAATTCTCATTGTTTCAACTGACCACAAGGTGTTTTCTAACTATTCCTTATAACCTTTCCAATTTTCACATCCCAGTGTTTGACTAATTGAAATATTATAGTAATGTGAATGGAGCAAGTTGGAGAACTAGTGATGTTCTGTTTCTTGAACATAAAGGAGATACAACTTTTACAGATTTTCCTAATAATATCATTTGAATAATAAAATAAATATCTATATGTCATTAACTGCAGTATTTAAAATATATTTTAAAGGAAAACATTTTGAAATTTTTGAGTATGTACTTTATTTTGAGAGACTTATTTTTAACTGAATATTGTTACATTTAAGTAGCTAAAAAACATAGTTAAGGGTTTAATGTGATTCTTTTTTATACATAAGGCTAAAAATCTGAGAGGTGCAACAGCCTGCTCGTTGTCACATTATTTCTGATAATGAAGGAACCAGGATTCAAACGTAAATATGGTTGCAAAGTTCTTGCTTTTATTAGTTTAATGATGATTTCTTGTAGGAATTTATCAGCTAATGAGAGTGGTGAATGTAACAGATAGCTCAATAATGTTGAGAAGTACAAAATTGACTAAAAGTCCATCTCAAGGGTAGAGACTAATCATTTTTAAAGCTTCTTTCGTGAAATACAAGAGTTCTAAGGAGATTATTCAAAGTGCCTACAAATATTTGAATTAAATTTCATGGATGCTAAAGTTGATGTGATATCACATATGTCATTAGAAAATCTCTAATTTCAAATATTGTGATCATCAAAATAACTTCATTCTTCTAACTAATTTTTTAAAAATTAGAGTGATTTCTATTTAGGCACATTGATAAAATTGTATGAAACAATCATCTTTTTCATATATTTTTTTTTTACTTTTGTGGTAAAATTATTAAAGTAAGTAATTATGTTTACTTCAATAATTTTTACTTTACATATATTCCTTTGGTATTTCATCACATAATATCCATTTTATTTGTAATCAGACTGTTTAGGTACTTTAGTATATACTGTTTTTGCACATAACTCACATAATATAGCCATGAAAATATAAACTGAAAAACTGGATTATTTTTGAGAATGAATAATAAATGTGATACTCTCATAGAACACATTTTAAAACTTTAAAATGTAATTCTTGTAGTAAATTTATTTTTACTTTAAAAATACTTTTCTTCAATATAGGGAGTTATAAATAATCAAAGAAAGCTGCCCACCAGATACCTTCCAGTGACTTTAAAATTAAAGTACCAGTAACTTCTTACTAGAAAATTCAGACATTAAGAAAGATATCAAATTATTTAAAAAAATCCCTCGCTGCCTTTGCTTCTATCTGCAAAAGCAACCATGGTTAATTTTATTTTTATTCCTACATAAAAAATGACCATATACCATTGTGCTCACACGTAACCTTATATTTATACAACAGAGCATGTACAACCTATCCAAAATATTGACTATTTCACTTGACACTTCTTAGAACTCTTCCACATATTACAAATTGCTCTATCATATTTTGAAAACTTCATTCTACATATTTCACTATGCAAAATTTTCTTACTTAAGCAACTACCTATTAAACTTTTTTCATTTATTTACTTATATAGTAGTTTTAAATTATGCAGTAAGAGTTAAATTAGCATCCTCAAACTTATAACATTATATAAGTTTAATGTATGCATCATAGTACACCCACACATGGTAAGCTTTTATAAGTTTAGTTGTTGGGCCAAACTATATAGGCATTTAAGATTTTGATGACTATTTCTCTCTTCTTCTGCTCATATGTTATACCAGATTTGTTGTTCACCCAAAGTGAACAACAATTTCTAACCTTTCATAGAGCTGTACCAGGCACTTAGTGTTTGCCATATTAACATATTAACTCTTTAGTCCTCCCATTGACACTGTGAGTTAGACACTGTATCATTACTCATATTTTATAGATATGGGACTGGGGCAAAAATAATCATGGCTAAATCACCAGTCAAGGACATTTGATAATAAATAATCGAATAGGAGCATGAACTCAGGCAGACTAGCTCTAAGATCAGTGCTCTTATCTACCCTACATATTTCTTAATGGTTCAGGAAAGAGTAGACATCAACTTTGTAAGTTTGACTACTATGATAAGCAAAAAAAGAAAAATAGGCTTTTTCAGTTGTCTTTTTTAAATAAATGCAATTAAGTATACTTTTACATGTTTGACACATTTCTTTCTTATAAACTAAATTTTATATCTTTACATCTTTTTTATATTGGGCTATTCAACTGCCTTAGTCATTTTTTCAAGTTCTTAATTAAAAGAAATGAAAAGTTCTACTTTGTTATATGTGATGCAATAAATTTTCCAAACAGAAGTTTTATATCTTTATATTTATTGATTTTTAGCTTCTTTTATGTTCTTTTATGTTCTTTAACTTTCATTTTATTTTTCTTGTTTTTGTTTCATGAATTTTAAGAATTCAGAGGGGGAGAAATAATTTCAGATTTCATAATTAGAAAAGTTGTATTTAAGGTAATCATGAAAGTTGTAAGGTTTTTCAATTTAATATTTATTTACATAACTTTTGATTTGTAAAATAATATATGTCCATATATACAGGTTAATCATTCATCAAATATATGACAGCACACTCTGCCCACCACCAAATTACCAAAAATCCTTTACCACTGTCCACTGGACCCTGCCAGCCCTTGCTCCAAACCCTCTCTCTTTACTACTGGTAACCTCAGTTCATAATATCAATGTCCAAGTGTTGGTTTTTGTTATCTGTTCCTTTGCTTTCTTTCTCTATATTCCACTTAGGAGTGAGATCATTCTGTGTTTGTGTTTCTTCTTATGACTTATTTCACTTATAATGTTCTCCAGGACCATCCATGTTCTTACAAGTGACAGAATTTCATGTTTTTAGTGTTGTGTAATATTCTATTATGTATATACACAACATCTTCTTTATCCATTCATCTGATGATGGGCACTTACGTCATTTCTAAGGCTTGCTTATTGTAAATAATGCTGCAATAAACATGGGGTTTCACATATCTCTGCAAATTAGAATTCATGTGTGATTTTTTTGGTGAATACCCAAAAGTAGGATGATGGGATGATATGGGATATTTGTTCTCAATAATTTGAGGAACTCTATACTGCTTTCAAATTTATGCTCCCACCAATAGTGTAAAACTGTTCCCTTTTCTCTGCATCCTTGCCAACATTAGTTGTTTCCAGACTTTTAGTTAACAATCAATTCACAGGTGTAAGGTGATATCTCATTGTTGTTTTGATTTGCATTTTTCTAAAAACAAGTGAGGAGGTGCATCTTTTCATGTACCTGTTGGCTGTCTGTGTGTATGAAGGCTTTTTAGATTGAAAATACCTAAGAGGAAGAAGGAAAGAATTGGGAAAGACCATATATAGATGGAGTAATGGCATAGCAATCATTCTTGGCTCACTGGGTGAAGAGAAAAAACCCATGCCTGATTGATGAGGACAGCCATTCTTTCTGTATGTAAGGTCACTACATACACATATCTAAGCTTCTACCATTGTCTGCCTTTCTTAATTTGTCTAGAAACATGGACACTCAGAGACAGAATAATGTACAGTGAGTTATGCAGAAATTATTCCATGAAGATTAAGAAAGTCCTTATCTTTTCCCATTGTATTCTGCAAGAGTTCTAGATATTTTAATGAATATCTGCAGTTTTTACCTAAATCAGCTTCCACCTAAACCAAGACCAAAGAATGAGGATATCATCTGATATAAAAGTAAAATTCTTCTGTAAAATCTGACAGTAGTCTGATAGAGTGACTTTCCTGTAATATCTATATCAGTTTATAAGTAGAAAGGCAACATCACTTGGAATTTTTTCCTGTTTTAATATCCATGACTGGTTTCTAACAAGTTGCTTTTTATTCCATGTCTAAAAATAAATAAATAAAAGATTAGAAGGCCCATTGTTTGGTTAATTTGTATGAGCCTAGCTGTTAGAATTTTGAGTATGAATTTAGATATGGGAGAAATAATTGTTCTAATCTATCCAACATTCTTATTGTGCTGTTTTACAAATTATAGCTTATGGGAAAAATCAGTTGGAGAAAATTGTGGCTATAATGAAGCATCTGATAAAAGGAAAATGAATGTGATTAAATTCTAAGAGCGATTTGTTTTTGTACCTTTATTAATAAATTGCATTGCTCTCTTTGTTTTTTCTTCCTTTCTCTTTCCTGATTAATACTGATTTCTTTTCTCTCTTCTAATTATATAACATATCCATCAAAACTGTTTTTACCTAAGGGTTAGGAGCAATAGCTAACTATTATTAGAATTATATTCATTCCATTAGAAAATTTCACTAATAACTGAGTTAGTCCTAAATTTTACTGGACAGCTCTTTAAGCAAAACATTCATAACAAAACTTTTCTCTAAATGGAAATAAAGCATTGAATAAAGTCCAAACACATAACCTCATTGCAGATAGAAAACATTCTGTCGTATCCATGAAAAAAATGTTTTTAATTACAAAAAAGCAGATGTGAAAAAATCCAAGCTGCCTTCTTTGAATTGCATGATTTTTCTGAGGTGTTGCCTGTGGCCCTGGGGATTCCTACTTTGAGTGCAAAGCCAGTTACAAATGTGTTTTAGGTCAAGTATAATTATCAAACAAGACAAACATAATGTTTGCCATCCAAGACCTTTGCAACATGAAACTCCAGATTAGCTTGCACTGAAGTCTTTTTTGAGTGAAGTTCAGTCTGAAAAGACTTTGCAGAAAAGATGGTATAGCTAACCAGATAGAGAAACATGACTCTGGATCTAGTTGGCGGCAAATCTTTTTCACAAGAACCAGTCATAGTACATGTTTGCCTTATTAATATGACAGAAGTGAGTCAAGATAAAGAGGATGGCATTATCCCTATATTTACTGTACTATCAATGCTGTTGAATATTTTGGGACAGGATTAGTTTCATTTTTTAAGGAGGGATTTATACAATAATGAACTTAATCTGTGTTTAATAAGGGTTTTGCTCTTTTGTGTTCACTGTAATGTGGAGGTAATTTCAGTCTATCTGCACAGAGGTCCCCACTGACTCACATCTCAGTAAGGTACGTACCAGCAAGGTTCCAGCCAGTGCCACACAATGGAACACATCACCTCTGGTGGCACATGGCTGACTGCCTCTGAAGAAGGCTTTAAGTTTCTCTTCATCTAATAATGCTTAATACAATTGAGTTTTCATGTTAATAGTTTACTAATCTCCACAAAATCAAATTCTTTGCAGAAATACTCTGTGGTTTGTACCCCTCCTCATATACTTACAGAGCATGCAGACTTAATTTTCATATTATTAAAACAATGACTATGCTTGCCTTAGAAATACATATACACACATAAGTATATGATTATATGCATAAATGAATGCATATTCATGTGTATATGCACTTATATGTTCATATATGTATGTATAGCTATATCTATATCTGTATAGATATATCTATACATGCATACATATACATATATATCATTAAGTTGGTGTGGTAGAAAAATGGCATATCCTAATGTTGAATTTATTAAGCCTTATAAATATGAAAATTATTAAAAATCCTCATCTTTAATAAAATTTAGGAATTCCTATGTGTGTGTGTATGTATGTGTGTGTATATATATATATATATATATATATATATATATATATATATATGAGCATAATTATACTGCTCTGGGTGTCAGGAGATCTTAGATATTGCCCAAGTCATCAAATATTGGTCCTAAGACACTGGGTAAGTCATCTGAACTCTCTGAGCTTTAATTTCTGCAAGTGCAAAGGAATTAATTAGATGATATCTAAGCTGCCTTCCATGAACAAAGGGCTATGGTCATGACCAGTGAAATTCATTAATCAATCTTCCTTTCTAAAGTTCCCAAGTTGAAGGAAAAATTGCAATGCTCTAGAGGAAACTGAAAGTTATATTTAACTCTGTAAGACCCAAAAGTGAGATAGTATAAACCAAGAATTCACACTTATTTGTAGTTCATAATTTGTCTACATTTATTAAACTTAGCCAAGGATTTCTCATCACTGATCTAAAACCATATATTTTAGCAAACTTGTCATCAAATCTGCATTCCTTAATTCCTTTCCAAACAGCCTCAATAATGTAAGACTGCTTCAGTTACCTCTTTCTGTGCCATAAATTACCCCAATATTTGGCCCTTTTAAACAATAATCATTTTATTTTGTTCACATATATGAGGGTCAGAAGCATGAAGGTAGTTCACCTCTACTACCTAATGGTGTCAGGGATGTGAAGTGAGAGAGCTCAAAGATGCCTGTGGGCTGGCTGAGATGTCTAACTTGGAGCCATATTGGTGCCAACTTAGATTTTGTAGCTGTCTTACTTTCTTGCCGCCGTGGCCTTAGATCATGGTTGTGCTGACTCAAAGAGTAGGAGGCTTCTCTCATATGTTTGGTGACTCAGTGCTTCTCAGCCTGGTTATTCTCTCACTGTGTGTGGTTCCTCAAAGTATGACAGTCTTGAGGTAGTGGATTTGCTTACCTGGTAACTCCATTTTGGAAAAAGTGAAGAAGTCACCAATCCTGTCTCAAATTAGGCCTGAAATGGCACAATGTCATTTCCATCATACCCTTTGGGTGCATCCAGATTCAATACATAGAGAAACGATGCCTACCTCTGGGTGATAAAGATGGTCAGGAATTTGCAGCCATCTTTAATCTGCCACAGTATACCACTCCTGGTTTGGTTATTTATCTACAAGCAGATTTATTCAATGTATAATGAAGGAAAAACTGAAATATTGGTGAACTTTACATATTATATAAAGATATTGATTTATTATGATGTATACCTTAAACCTATATAAAGTAAGGAATATTCCTTCAATAAAATTAATTTTTAAAAAAAGAAAAAATTATTCAGAATTTGTCACCTATGTGGATATTGGCTCCTTTTTAGTTATTGGCAAATTAAAATTGCCAGATTTTTTCCAAAGGGTTATTGAACTGGAATCATGGTATGAATAATAGTAAAAAGGCTAATTACAAGCCTTGCTTGCAAAATTGCCACCAACAGCTCAATGCAGATAATCTAAGATAAAGTGCTTTCTGCATTGCTCTCGACTGTGAAGTTGAGACCATCTTATTTGAAGAAAGCTCTAGAGCCTCACCATTAATTGATAAATAATTTATGCTGTGAAAAGTCAATGCATTAGTTTTCTAAGGATGTTACAGAAAGATATTATGAACTGTATGTTTTAAACAGAATTTTTTTTCTCCTCAAAGTTTGGTGGCTAAAAATCCAAGATTACCTTATCAGCAGGACTGGCTTCTTCTGAGAGCTGTGAGGAAAAATTATCTTTCAGGTCTTACTCTTTGACTTGTAGTTAATCATCTTCTTTCTGTGTCTTCATGTTGTCTTCATTCTGTATGTGTCTATGTCCAAATTCTATCTTCTTACAAGTATACCAGTCACATTGGATTAGAACATACCTTATGACCTCCTTTTTAACTTGACTGCATTTTTACAGATCCTATCTCTAAATGTGGTAACATTCTGAGATGCAGGGATGTCAAGATTTCAACATATGAATATTGAGAGTGGCAGAATTCAATCCACAACACCCAGACACATTGTAACGATTTATCTTCGAAGCGCCTGATACCTGTACTCAACACTTTATTCTCTTATTCTCTGTATTGGGGTTTGGG